>JAQOWZ010000024.1:6145657-6175657 GCA_035578165.1 Stenolophus ochropezus | reverse complement strand
TTTTTATTCCAAAGAAAAAATATGAACAAAATTTATATGAAATGCAACTGTCAACTAACTTTCGGAATGTCGGTAACATAGGTATCAATTAAAAAATGACTACTAATTTTATTCCGTGGAAGATAATTTTTTTTCGTTGTAATATTGCAGTCTTTTAATTAACGATAATTAATTTTATTTCGTGTTTTTTTAAATGATATATAAATATAGTAGTAATAAAATCTCCTTGAATAAGTGTGTAATTTTATAGTTTTTTGAAACTCCACTGTTTGAGAACCGATTTGCTTCAAAATCTACTTCACACAACATTTATAAAAACAAATTTACAAATAACAATTAAGACTTTTTAAAACGACTCATCGCTGCTAAACATTTCTTTGTAGTATAGTTTTGATCAGTTAGATTTATTGTCATTATAAAAATGTTTCAGAACTGCTGTGCTTACAAAAGAAATTTTTATAATGAAACGGATAAATTGCAAGTGTAAATAATGGCATTTTAAAATTAGGTTTTACTTTTATGTTTGTTAGATAATAAAGTTAAAATTTACCTCAAGAAGATGACCATTTCATTATTTTTACTTACTTGAGTTTCGCCGATATGCCACCATTTTCTTCTGGCGGGAAAATTAAAATATGCAGTACTGACCTAAGATGAATTTTTTGTTTATCGATAATACGGATAAATACGAAATATTTTTTCTAATATTTTATTCGAATATTGTTTAATACTTTCTGTTTTATATTAATCACGTAACAGTCTATAATAAAATTAATATATGTAACACAAACAAAAATGCATTAAAATTTTAACCACAATGTCATATGTCAAAAAATGAAGTTAATAATATACCTGTTAAATTACAAGAATACTTAAAATCGTACAAATTCTATTAATTTTATAATATACGTACTTTTTGCAGTTAATTTATTCCTTAATATTGCCAGGAACCAAATTGCATTATATTGTATTTAAGCGTTTTTTTAAATCTGACATTTCTAGAGATTAATGGCTCAGCCAGTAAGAAACTGACAATGGGGCCTATTCTGTAACTCAGTGGTTAATTTCTAACCAGTTGCTAAAATTATTAACAAATAAAAACAAACATTACAAGTGATGTTTTGATATTTTCTCCAGTGCTACCTATTTTCATTTGAGAAAAAATTAACAACTGGTTAAAAATTAATCACTGACTTACAGAATATACATTTTTAATGAACATGTAGTGAAACTTTAAGAAAATTGTATTAAAAGAAAGAAATTTGAAGCATTTAAAATCAGTTTTCTTTAACAGATGTATAATTATAACTTAGATACACAAAATAGGAAAGTTATATATTATTAAAATATTACAATAAATAATAATAACAATAAACTATGTAGTAAAAATCTTCTGGGCGGAAAGAATGAGTCTTCAGGATTTCCTGTAAATGCTAACGGAAAACCGCCAAAAAACGTTAGCAAAAGACGATAACTAAACAAAAAGAATAATGTGAAAGAATGAAACGAACCGGTATTAACACTTACATTATTAAAATATATTGGAATTGCCATAAAGAAAGATCGTTTTCCGAAGAAGCAGTGGGCAAAAGACCAATTCAGATTTAACCTTTTCAAATTTTCTTTTAGTTTCAGAGAAAAAACGAAAATAGGTCGACTTATTTGAAAATTTTTCTAAGTCGCAGAAAACAAGTTCGCGTTTCATTAAGAAATTCAAAGAAGTTAAAGAATTGCATCGAATACTAGAATTGTGCGCTCAACAAACCGTTAATCGATTGAGTAGAATAGTTATTGTTTATATTATTTTTGCTGTTAAATTTATGAAACTAAAGTTAAAGTCATGTTAACAATAATTTTTAAGACAACGCAAACTTGTTTTTTGGGACTTACAATTAGAAAAATTCTAAGTCGAACAATTTTCGACTTTTCTCTGAAACTAAAAGAAAATTTGAAAAGGTTAAAATTGAGTTTTGGAACATGCAAAAACTTTTATCAAGAATACATTTTTCTCGTAAAATAAAAAATAAAATTCTTTTCCTTCTTTACAACTCGATCCGAAGACATACTGTATATAAAAGCCGCAGAGAATGTTAATATGAATTTTGACTCACTTTATTTGGACATTGCAAGTTTTTTCGTAGAATTTGTGACGCAAAATTTGAAGAATGTTTCTTTCATTTCATGTAGAAATTTATGTGTTTAATTTTTTAAAATGCGATGAAATTTTCCTGCAGTGGTCAAACAGATATGCGTTCTGTTAAATAAAAATTGTAATTAGTAAATATGTTTTTTTCTTCAAATATAAATGTATTTACCATTCTTATTCAACTTTGTCAATAATAATATAGTTTTTCTGATGGTAGTAGAATCGTCAACGAATAGAGTAGTTCCGATTTTAAGTTCCAAAATATTCAATTTCGCTATTCAAAGCAAGTATTCCAAAAATATATTTTTTGTGAAACTGCTACCCTGTAAACAATGAAGACTAATATAATAAAGGAAGATAATTTTTATTCAAATGATGCCTTCGTTTTAAAATTTTTCCAAATGTTGTTTAACATCAACGTAGTATATATTTGATTTGGAGTAAAATAGTTCGTATGCTTCGATTGAAATTTAATCCTTTTCTTGTAATATTGAATGAAGGAAAATTTAACTTGTAGATTTCATCTCAGAAGTTGACCCATTTTTCTGTATTCAGAACGAAATATTATTAATTAATAAAAAATATGTAAACATTGAACACTTTTTTATAAAAAAAAAATTCGCCTCAGATGAAAGAACTTCTATATTACAATTTCAGATATGTGTTTGCAATAGTCCAAATAATTATATACTTGAATCCTATGTTTATTTTCTTCGACGTACTTTACAGGTACAAGGCTGTGTAGATTTCAGTTTCCAATATCTATAATTATGAAATCCATAAATGTTATTTTTTTATAACTTAATAATAACATACCATTATATTTCGTTGTGAAACATGAATTTTTTATATTTGTGTATCTTTATTATATATTATGAATTTAAATTTTAATTAGTTACATTAGTTTAACAAATCTTTCAACATATTTTTAACAAAAATATAATTATGAAAAAGTATTTAAATTTTTTGTTTATAAATTATTTGAGTTGCCAGATAATTCTAAAATTAAAAAGTTAAATAATTAAAAAATATAACTAAAACAATATTTATAAAATTTTTATTTACATTTTAGTTCCACAAATATTTTATTCAATTAAAATTATACGATTCGTTTACAAAACGTATTTGTTGGTAAAATTGTAGAAAAGTAATATTTCATGATAAAGTTAAAATCAAATTTTTTTAACCTGGCAACTCGATTACTTAGAAACATTTACACACACACACATTCATACTTTTGCGATTTTATTTTTCGTTTATTAGATCGCTTTGTGGTTTTTTTTTATTATAATGTTGTAATTTGCTTCATTTGCTTCGTACCCACCAGCCAGTATGTGACGATTAATTATGATGAAGCTTATTATTTTTTTTTTTATTAACCACGGGCTATAATTTTATAGCAAAGTACAGCAAAAATCCCAAATACCACTGGTATTGGGTATTAAAATATTATATTCAAGCCATTGCCTTGCCAATCTATCGTAAAAGTAGGTAGTTATGGATTATGTAATATGTGTACACTTAAAAAATTGATAAAAAATCAAAACTTTTTTTCTCAAATTCATACAACAGTGACAATGGCTTAAATATAATATTTTAACGCCCACCAATGGTATTTAAGATTTTTACCATACTTTGCGGGTTTATTTATTATTATTTAAAGCCGAAAATATATGTATTCTGTTGCATGAGATTTGAGATACGATGATAGACTGGCTTGCTTACATGTTGCGATTTATTATATACTTTTGTTTAACGTCACATTTTTAATACATTTTATATAGAGACGCAACATGTTTGAACTTAAGCCTGGTATTAGATAATTTTCGTATAACGTCTTCATTTTTAGATGATATTAATTGAATATTATTGACAGCGGTTTAATTTAAATGCCATTACAATTTTTATTATCGAAGAAAAATGTTAATGCAAACTAATGACTGTTGTATTATAATATCTTATGTTGTTGTATTGTCTTATCAAATAGAGAGTAAATAAATGAAATTAAATATAATTTGATCTTTTAATGTAAAAAAATATAAATATTTTTTATAAACCTACATATAAAATAGATTTCCTTTTTATCATTAGATGTAGGGACATTTTTATCAGTAAATAAAATTTTAAATGTATATTTTTGAAAATATTAGTAACTTACTATAAACCAGGATTTTAGACGTTAGGGAAAATGTTTCTAATACTAAACCATTGCATTATACTTTATTTTATTTATGTTTTTCATTGTAAGCATTATTTTATTATCTTTTATCGTTATATTTTTTACATTTTCATTTTGTCAAGATTGTCATTGCTTTATTTTTTTTTTTAGTTT
Source organism: Stenolophus ochropezus (assembly GCA_035578165.1). Taxonomy (NCBI): domain Eukaryota; kingdom Metazoa; phylum Arthropoda; class Insecta; order Coleoptera; family Carabidae; genus Stenolophus; species Stenolophus ochropezus. The sequence goes on along the minus strand of JAQOWZ010000024.1, from coordinate 6,171,179 downwards.
ATTTATTATATACTTTTAATCATTAGTTTTATTTTATTGCCTTTTATAATTCTTTTTAATATACTTTCATTTTGGCAAGGTCCGTAAAATTTGTAAAAGGGGCAATGGTTTTATCAGACTTAAGTTTTTTTTATTACCTTTTACAATATTTTACGAACCATTTTTCATGTTGAAATAATCTTTCATTTTTATATTAATTACATGCAGTGTATGCAACGAAGCGCGAAACATAGGACTTTAACATGGGATTTAAAAAAATTGCCTATACTCTCTCTCCCGATAGATTTAGAGCAAAACTATAAGAGTACCAACTTGTCCAAAAGTAAATTCTATTTCAGATAATGTAGAATTTAATTTTGAACAACTTCTTACGGTTGTAGTTTTGTTTTAAATGTATCAGAAGACATAGTATTCGCAATTTTTTCATATCCCATGATAAAATCTTATGTTCCGCGTTTCGTTGCACATCCTGTATATATATTATATATATATATATATATATATATATATATATTGTATATAATATATTTAACAAATCAAATATAGTCATAATAATAACTTTTTATTATATTACATGTTTTAATTTACTTATTTCATTCACATTATTTTGTATTAAATTTATCAATAATGTTTCATCATGCTTTTATTTTATACTTTAAATTGATCTTTATAGCTTTTTCATATTAGATTTTTTAATTTCATTAATTTAATTTTTATAAACATGTACTTAATATGACATTTTTTTTTGTTATATAATTGGTTTAGTGTACATTGTTGTATTTTTCAACATGATTTTAATATCTTTTACTTTTAACATTGCATATTTTGCTTGATAGTTTCTAAATGAATTATAATACAATTTAGATATTATAAATATTTCATTCATATTCATATTTTAAATTTGTCAATTGTTACAATGATTTCTTCTCGTTTAATTGAATTTTTTTAATTTATATATTTAATTCATATTATTCCTTTTTATATTATTACAAATTCTTAATTTACGTTTCAAATTTATAATGAATGTATCCACATGCTTTTATTTTATACTTTAAATAAATCTTTATTGCTTTCTCATATTCGATTTGTAATATATGTTTTATTTTTTATAAACATGTAATTGGTATGACATTTTTCAGTAATATAATTAGTTTACTTATTAATATATAATTGTACATAAGTTTTATTTTTTAACATTATTTTAATATCTTTTACTTTTATCATCAAATATTTTGCCTAATAGTTTTTAAATTAATTATAATGCAATTTAGATATTATTAATATTTCGTTCATAATCATATTTAAAATTTGTCAATTGTTTTCAATGATTTCTACTTGTTTAATTTAAAATTTTTTATTTATATATTTAATTCATATTATTCTTCTTAATCATTACATATTTTTAATTGACGTGAATATTTCCACATACTTTTTTTTATACTTTAAATTGATCTTTATGGCTTTCTCATATTTGATTTTGAAAACATGTTTAAATTTTTATAAACATTTAATTACTGACATTTTTTTGTTATATAATTAATTTACTGATTAAAATGTAATTGTACATTGGGTGTTTTTTTTTTAACATGATTTTAATATCTTTCACCTTTAACATTAATTATATTGCTTGATAGTTTTTAAATTAATTATAATATAATTTAGATAATAAAAAAAATTTCCTTCATGATTATATTTAAAATTTGTGAATTTTTTTCAAAGATTTCTACGTGTTTAATTTAAAATTTCTTTAAACACTACATTCGTTGTGAATGCTTCTTTTGAATTTTTAGTAATATTTGAATCTGGCAATTTAATTTTCAAGTTACTGGCCGATCTTACCCTCGACATCGCAACATACAATTGGCCATGTGAAAAGACTGGATTTTCTAAATTTATTCCTACATAATTAAATGTTTGCCCTTGGGATTTATTTATTGTCATTGAGAAAGCTAATCTTATTGGGAATTGCCTTCGTTTCAAGGTGAATGGTAAATCTGTTTCGGTAGTTAAATCAAAACGTGGTAAATAGAGCCGGCTACCTGCACTCTGTCCTGTTAGAACTTCTACATCTAAATAATTAGTTTTCATGTCTTTTATTATGAACCTTGTTCCATTACACAGACCACGCTTGGGATTCATATTTCTTAATAACATTACTATTGCTCCAATTTTTAGTGTTAATTTGTGAGGAGGCATTCCGGTTGGTGTTAGGCCATTCAATAATTCGGCGGGGTAATTAATTTTGTTTATCTCATCACATTCACAAGAATCAGCACTTAAATATACTCTAGATGACCCTATAACTTTATTTAATACGTGTTCATTAATTATCATTGTGTCATCATTTTTTGGTGCTAAAATGGCTCTATCTGTAAATTTATAAATATCATCAGGTTGTATGTCATCTTCACCGAATATTTCATTTGCTAGTGCGTGTTTAGGTATCATTGTTACCTCATCACAGATTATTACACTTGCCTCTTTTATTAATTTACCCGCTTTGCTATTTGATTTCACTCTACATACACATCCGTCATTTACAGGTACTGGTAACTTGAATACTGAGTGAACTGTTTGACCACCTTTTAACAGAGTAGCTGCTATTCCCGTCCAAGCTACAGCTATAACTTTTTGATTTTGGCCCCTTAAAATACTTATCAATGTGTTATACAAAAATGTTTTCCCTGTTCCCCCGGGACCGTCAACAAAGAAATATCTACTTATGCAATTAATGTCATTTACGGCATTTAATATGTTATTTAAAATTTCTGTTTGGTCTCTGTTAAATAAAGCTACATTTTGTTCTCCCTCTAATTTTTCGGCTGCTACATCAAAAGAATTAGTTTCATTTTCTAAATCATCAATATTTTCTGGTTGGGGCAAACCGAAATCACTTAAGGTGAATTTATGTATATCGAGTATTTCCTGTATTTTTAATAAACATTTACTTTGTGCAACTTTGTCAGAATTATGTAATAAATAATCTTCCATTAAATAATGCTTAAATTTTTCCCATAAGCTGAGGGCATTGGTTGATGTATGGAAGCAAATTAAATAAGCAAATAATTCACGCAATTGTCTGGGAAATTTACTCAACACAGCCTCGTCTAAACAATTTTCGCACTCTTTATCATTAGCTAAAAGACCTAATGCACGGGCAGCTTCCTGATATGTATTATATAACTTGCCGTCGACGGTACGCAAGTCTTCGAAACTTGTGGCACCTTTTGCGTGTACCAAAATTAATCTTAAATGAAATCTTTCAATATCTCTAGGGCTAACAGAAATCATTCGGCCGATAGGTGGCTTTTTTTCACGTTGTCTAGCTTTCCATGCATTATTAGCAAATACATAATATTTAGGAATTTCCATGTAAACATATTGCCGGGCATTAACGTCTATTTCATTGAGTAGGAACCAAGCTGTTAATGTTGTATTTTTTTTCGCTGCTCGTTCAACTGCTTTTTTTCCTCACCGTTAGTGAAAAATACCGCCTGTTGATTTTTTAAATGTACTGCTAATTCCATTATTGTATGAGACTTGTCATGCAACGGATATTCTAAAAGCCTCCAACAACATTCTGGGGCAGATAGATACCTAGCATCTAAATAACCGTTTATTTCATCCCACTGTATAACTTTGTTTTTATCAAGTTGTCCTAATTTGACGCTCGCGCAATCATGCCCCTTGCACAAATAATCACAAATATATTTTATACTTTTTACTGATGCGCATATTTCAACATTTATGTGGGTTCTATATTTTTTTAACAAATACGGATTGTACGGAACTATCCACCTATTGTCTACCGTGTATTTAACTAAACCATTTTTCCAAAGAATGTACATTTTTGCATTATTATTTGACCGTTTATACAGGGGGTAACCGTTAATGTTTTCATGTGTTTCATTTCTAAAATCTTTAGGGAACATTTTTGAACATTTATTTTCGTTCATACACGGCGAATTTTTGTTTAGAATACCGCACGGACCGTGAATCATATGTGAACGAACTAATTGGTACAATTCCGGTTCTGCGTCCTCGTCGGGAATTTCTGCACTAACTATTTCGTCAATGTCATCTTTGTTACGGATTTTACTTGCACTATCTAAAGTTAATAATAAATGCATGTGAGGCAGACCGCGTTTTTGGAATTCAATTACATATATGAATGCCACAACTTTCCCAAAAATATTGTCATGTAAAAATTCATGCAACATACTTTTTATTTTTCCGTTAAAAACTCTGGCGGTTATGTCTGGGCGGTCTGCAGAGGTTTGACCCTCGCGCAACTGTTGTACAATTTCTGGCCATTTAGGGTTACATGTCACTGTTATAAATAGATCAGGGCGGCCAAATTCTCTTACAATAGACATGGCATTTTGGTACATTTTTAGCATGAATCGACTACCACCTTGAAATGTAGACGGTAGAATAATCATGGTGCCTGCTTTTCCACCTTCATTGTCTGCCAAATTATTAATGTGGTCCATCAACCCACTATATAGCTCTACCCTGAGAGTAGGCTGATTTAATCTAATGTACGTTAATCTTTCGGCTTCGACTTTAACATACGCATCTACAATGTATTGTTGGGTTAGTTTACCGGCTTCTAAACATGGGTTAAATGTGTTTCTAACCGCTAATCTGTTCATGTAAAATTGTAACATACTTTGTTTTTTAACACCGTCAGCTTGTTTTGAATTCATGTTCCAGCCACATTCACCGCGAGGAAATAGTAAAGGATAGGACATGGGGTCGCAGTTTTCACTAAACTGATTTATTCGAACTAAACCACCAACTTTTGGGTGGACACAAATGTCCCTATCTATTGGTGGCTCACCGTCATTGGACGTAAAAACAACTGCCACCTCATTACATGTGGGGATATTGTACCTACGTTTATCTTTTTTTCTGTCATTTACAATCCACAAATTTATTTCTGGCACCGACTGATTTGTTTGGTTAGCTTTGGCTAATTCCCGCTGCTCTACTTCTTTCAACATCATATACGCCTGACAATACGGATTAACCTCCCTAAGTATTACATCTAATTGACCCATGATATTTGGCTTACAATTTTTATTATACTCTACGTTCATTCGTTTCTCTAACGCTTCATTTGAATTAATTATGTATAATTGGGCATATTTTTCTGTTTCATTTGGTTTAGGGTACATTGAGCTGGCAGAATCATGGTAAATTTGGCCGTGGATACGGAAACAGTAGGGCCCTTTGCCTGGAGGCGTAGCAATTTTAGCCCCAAACGATGCGAATGCTAACGCGCTATTGTATTGCCTAATATTTTCTCTAAAGTTTCTGCTATCTGAATCTTTACCTAACATTAGATTTTTAATATATTCAGGGAACTCATTTAAATGATCTACGTTTAATTTTCCCTTCCGACAGCAATAAGTAAATTTGCCGTCCGAGGGCTTTTCGTATGAAAAATTAACAGAGGAACAATGTGAACAGACAACATTCATTGCTCCTAAGGAATGGGGCTCAATTTGAACTCCTAATGCTCTCCTTGCTAACATTTGTGTATCATCAGAAACCTTGTTTTTACGCGTTTTCATTTTATTTTTATTAATTATGTTATTTTTCGTTAATCGTTTCTGTTTTTGTTCTACAGTTTCCGTTTTAACTAAATTATCAAAGTTATCTCTATATTTTTCTAAACGTGTTTGTTTTTGCTCGGGAGTTTCATTCTTAATATATTCTTTGAAATTAAACTTTAACTTTTGCAGCCTATCCGTTTTTTTATCTAATGTTTCATTTTGTAAATAATTTTGAAAATTCCCTTTAAGTCTTGCTAATCTATTCTCCTTTTGTTCTGCTGTTTCATTTTGTATGTAATTATTCTCTAAAATTAAATTTTAATTTTTTTAATCTTTCAGTATTTTGTTCTACTGTTTCATTTTGAACATAATTTTTAAAATTTATTTTAAGTGTTTCCAATCTATTTGCTTTCTGCTGTGACGTTTCGCGAGCGAAAGAATTTGAATTTATTTCTTTTTGTTTTTCTATACGATTTTTTTTATGTTCTATAGTTTCATTGGATTTATATTTTAAATTATATTTGTCGGACTCTCTTAGACGTTTAGCTCGTTCTTCGCCCGTTTCGTTCGCCTTACGTTTTAAATAATTTTCTCTTAATTGCTGCTGACGACTTACTGGAAATGCTGTTATATTACTTGTTCGAAACATTTGTAAAACATGTGATCTAAGTCTATTACAATCATAAGTTTCATTCTCTGGATTACGGTTAAGTATTAAACTTGTAAAGAAAGCTATCGCAAACAACCCGCAATCATAAGTATTAGTCTGTTGTTGAACTTTTGCAAATCTAATTGTAGGACTATAGGGGAATAATCTTTCTAAATACAATTTAACACCTGCAGTTAAATTTTGGGAATTCATGCTATCGTAAATTGTGATTTCTAATCCGTCATAATATGCTGTAACCCAATGCCCAACGCTCCCAGTATTTGCACCTGGCACGAATAAAATTTGTAGGTGTCTTGCTCCTTGCTCAATTGCAACTATTCGGTCTGGAGCATCTACATACACTGTGAGCTGAGGGTCGAACTCAGTTACTGAACGTACTAACGAAAAGTAAAAGTCTATATGAATGTCTTCTAAATATCCAGCAGGATTTATTAAAGTATTATAATCACGTTCTATTAGCTGTATATGATTGCCAACTGTTTCAATACCTGTATTTAAATTACCCGTTTGTATATTATATTCTACTTCACCATCTTTACTGTGTTCTAGTAATAATAATTTTCCCGCATTGCCTGACTTAACCTGACGATTTATATAAACATTTTCTACTACATTATCCGGATTACTACAGCAATTTTTGTTATCTATATTTTTCTCGTATCTTTGTTTACGCTTAAGGCGATTATTTATACTTTTAGTTGGTATTTTGCTTAACTTGTTTTATTACAGGAATTAATATAAAAACTTACAGGTTTTGAGTGGGTTGTTATTTTCAGTTTTACTTTTACCAGCAATACGTCAGGCTTGTGTTACTATTATCAGCAATACGTCAGGCTTCAACTTCGAACAGGAACACTTTCTTTTCTATCTTGAAGATATATTCTTCCCCTCTTATCGTCTCGCAACTGCAGATTATTTTCACACCTACAGTAAAATAAAAATTAAAATACTTGTCCAGCATTACAATGTATGTAGGTATATAGAAATTGTGGTAATTTATTTCATTTTATTAATAATTATAATACAAAAAACAATGACTATTTAATCCTGAAATCATCTATAGTTGAATAATAGATATTAAATATGAATTCTCACCTTAGATTCAAATTAGGCGACACAATAAACGGGATTATTTTTTTTTTAATTATTCTGCAGTTCAGAAATTTTAATTATTATCAGTTTATTAGAAAGTCGATATATTGCAAGAACAATAAACATAACTGCCTTACACAAAGTGAAAGAACAATCAAGTAACAAAACAAAAATTGTTTGTCCTAGCATGCCTAATTATAAAATTATAATTTAATAAAAGCCGGAAAGTAAACGATCTGTAATAACGACAGGACGTTGTGGTAAATACGAAATATTAGTTACCGATAGTTTAACAATATTCTTTAGATAATTCAGTAACAGTATATTGTAAAATCAGATTTAATAATTTATAGGTATATGCAATAATAAAATTACTTGGAATATTTATATAGAATGATCAAAAGCAAGTGATATTGTCACGTGACTAGAAATTTTCTTTAAGGGCAATATAATAATTATGCTTCCAGGAACCAGGAAAAAAATTCTAAATTAAAGTTCACGGGCTTGCGAGTTTTTATTAATCAGAAATTTTATTTTAGTAATTTTATATTAAATGTAACAACATGTTATTCATTTTTAATTAATTAAATTAATTAACCGTTGTTAAAATGTAATTAGGAAACGCAAATAATAAAGACAATAAAATGAAATAATGAATGAACGGTATAAATATAACAAGGAATAAAATTTGGGAATTACGCAGGTCACGTGCCTATCATTTCTTACTGATCATCTGTATGATTAGATTTCATAACAGGAGTTTGAAACTGATTGATTTTTGAAGGAATTTTACTTCTTTTCAAAATCTTTTCAACGGGGTTACGGATTGTATATCTTGAATAATTGACACAGCGTTCTTAAATGGAATAGTGCTAGTTTCATTTAAAAATTTACTTGCATTTAACTGGCACAGATTTTCAGGTGAAGAGAAGCTTGTATTATAGCAAAATGTTCTTATATTCTACTAATATATGTAGGTTGTCAGCCTTTGTTTTATGACAAAATGTACTTGGATTTCAATGATACAAATAAACAGCCTACATAAAGACAGCCTTTGAAGGGTCAACGCACACTGAGGTTGTGAGATAAACCCATCATCCTGTTAAGACCATATAATAAAAATTAATTATTAATTATATGGTTAAGACTACTCTTGTTCACACAAACGTACCGGCTGACTGTAATTATAACAATATATAACAATATTTAAAGAAAACGATAAAATTAAATAAATTAAAATATATACTCACCTTAAATGAAACGTTTCCTATCTTCGGTACATTGTATTCGATAAACAATAAGTTTTGCTTCTTTGTATGTAGAATTGTTAAAAATGAAGAACTTGTTTAAGAATCAAATTTATAGCTGTAATTGATAATAAATATAAATAAATGGAAAAATATTGAAATAGATTCATACTTTTTTGTTCCAAACTTCAAATGTAAATCATTTCACGTAGAAATCCGTGTATTTCTCATAAACCAGAGATTCCTTATGAAGAACAGTTATTCAATGAAAGGAGGAATATATAATTTTTAGATTAAATAATGTCACATCTGCTAACCTATATCCTATCTAAAATTTTAAAAGTTTATAACATATAACTGATATACATACAAATACATACTTTTTTCTTTTTCCTATCTTCTCCGCCGATATTTCTGTATTTTTCGAATTTATAATTATTATAGAAACGTTTCAGAAGTTCTTTATTCTTTAAATTACTTTTCTCAAATGATTTTGTAGCTTATTTAGAAAGTTGTTTTAACTAATAATACACAATGAATATAATATAACTGAGTTTAAAGTTTAATTGCGTATTTACCATTTTCTTGTTCCACACTACACAAAACATGTGTTGATAAAATTTATGAGATGATTTACCATCAAAATATTAATCATGATAAAGAGTGCATTATAGGTTAGTAAAATAAGAAGAACTGTACGAAAGGGCGCCTTATTTGAACATAAAATTTCAATTTCACAACATTATTGGCTGCCAATTACAATAAATATTATTAATATACACAGTATTATAATAAAATTATTATACTCATATAAAATGAAACTTTTTCATCTACAATGCATTGCGTTGCTGTAAATGTTATGTTTATAATTAAGATTTAGTTGTCATTTAATTTCACATCTGTAATTGATAATTTTATATAACTTATAAGCATAAATATTTATGCAAACACATACTTTGTTGCTTGAATAGTTTTACACTAATATTATATTCATATCTACTTCCGTAGCTACATATCGTAATAAAATGAAGTCTATATATGGAAATTATTTAAAGGTTTATATTTCGTAGATATTGTATAGTTATTCTTTATTATTTCAAGGTTAGGTCTTTAAATATAATATATTCTATCTTCAAAATTTTTTCTAGATTTTTAATGAATTACATTCCAATTTACAAGAATTGTCAATCATGTTATCGACCCAGAATTTAAAAGTTTTCTTTTTTAAATGTAAAAAACATCTCACTGAACTGTTTATTCGACTTAATTTTAAACATTAATGCAGTATTCATATCCTTTTTATATCATCTTATTTCCATTTTTATGTAGATAAATATCTCTATTCTTATAAATATATTCTTATTTATGAAGATGCACTATTATGATAATTAATTACATATTATTTATTTCTATAAATATATTCGACTTTGTATAACTTGACCAATTCAATAATTATAGCTGAAATTTAAAAATATTTTTAAAAATAACAAATACAATATAAAATTACATATATGTACTTACAATACTGATTGCGCTACATATATTATTACTTTTAAGCCTATTTCATACTAATATTTTTGTATATTTTTTCGATAAAATACAAAAATTGCTACATCATTATTTAAATTATAGTCTAATGATTGACAAACGTCACAAATGTCATAAAAAATATAATTTTTTAATACAAATGATTTAACATAAAATATTAATTTTATATATATCGCTCACTTATATAATGTATGAAAATATAATTCAATTCATGATATATGTTGTCATTTTAAAAAAAAATCAATTCAAATGTACATATTGAATTGTCAAAAGTGACGGATAAGCAGAATTCTTCTTAAATTTAGACATGGCATCTGGGATCTTTTGTTTTACTTTGCCTTTTTGGCTTAGTTTTTGATTTTTTACACGAAAACCACTCACAGTAAAAATATGAGACCCCAAAAAGGCTCTATTCCCCTATGAACCACATCTATTGGAATAAAATTAAAAATTATTACATGAGTGGTTTGAGCTGTACCCGTGAGCAAAATTTACTTGATGCGCATGATTATTTAAAATATATATATATAGATATATAGATAGTGAATCAATCAAAATAGTATATGACTAGCGAAGGCTCAGCTATGCTGAGCTTCACTAGGCCTCCGGCATCAATAAAGTATTTACAGTTGACGTCTAATTTTATTTCTGTACACCAGCTCTCGACGAGACCTTTCACATGATACCAAACACGACATACTTGTGACAAATTTTGCAAAAAAAAAAACAAAAGCCGATCAACCTGGCAAATTTTTGTTATTTCAGTATGGCTGCCCTACTCGAGTGCTTTCATTTGATACCAAACACAACATACTTCTGACAACTTTTCGCTGAAAACAATAGCCGATCGACATGGGACTATTTTATCTTTTTTGCAAGCTAAGCCCTTGTCAAGTGCTTTCAATTAATACCAAGCACGGTATACCTTAGACTAATTTTTCATTGCTATAATCAAATTTTTAGTCTGTAAACCTTAGTTGTAAGTCTCTTTATTTGTGTTAAAAAAGGATTAATTAAAATATGCCTTGTGGTTGATTTAATCAAAGTTAAAATTTTATAAAATTTGATTACATTTTTTTCTTAATCGAAATTTTAACTTCGTTTTAGACTATTGCATTTAACGAACACACGTTTTGAATGGATAATTTTAGGGGCCCTGGGCTAATATTGTTTGGGGACCCTACCTTAAGAATCTTTTAACCGGTAGTTTATCAAAAAACTGTTACTGTTTTTCTTTAATAAAAAAAAATACAAGGGAACGGGAAGAAAGAACTTTTTTATTTTATATTCCAAATTATTATTAACAAAAACAGAAAATAACACTTATTTTTATAAATAATATTAATTTATAGACATATATACGCATATTTGTAAACATGATTAAGCTAATCCTCATATTCCGGTATTTAAAATTAAATATTTATTGTTTCATGAAAAGGTAAATACAATGATTAGATTAAATTACATTTTAAGAAATAAATTGGAAAAATTAGAGTTGAATTCGTTAATCCATACTGTTTCTTATTTCTCACATCTTCTTCTCTATCTACGACACAAGTTATCCCTATTCCTGTTCAATTAAAAATTATCGAAAGCAACGTCCACATGCAAATTTATTAAAGCATCGCTGCAGGGGATGCTAATGTCTGTCCTTAAAGCCCATGTTTTAATCCGCCCTTGATTTGAAGAAGAATTTGTAAAATTTACCGACATACCTTGTTAATAAAACAGTTTTTATTCAACAAAATACATTTCTTGCGTCACTTGAAAATCACTTTTGGTTATATTGGAGCAAGTTAATACAAATTTTTTAGTTGATATAATCAAATGTGTTGTTTGTAAACCTTAATGGGATATATGACCTAATTTCTTTTCTTCCATTTTATGGTTCTGTTCAAAAAATTAAAATATCCCTATTTTTTAATCGCTTTATTATTGATAATTCCGGAGAAAAACAATAATAAATTTTTGGAGAGGGGATATGTGACGTCACGTAGGACACTTTGAGGATTTGAATTCAATTGATAAAAATCATTTATCATAGTATAATTCACATTACCGCGGTTCCATTTTCAAAACGATGTACATACTCGTATGTAAATACTAAACAGCCTTTGAAAATCATACGACAGTGACAACGTTGGCAAATGAGTACAGACATTTCAATGTCAACCAAATTTGATTCCATGTTTTCTAGCTGTTGTAAATAAAAGTTAAATCTTGGTAATGTTAACTACATAATATTTTTATTATTTTAATCAGAATTCGATCTTTGTTTTAGACACGGATCATTCCACGTGGTCAAATCCCATGTGATCAAATCCCTCCTGGTCGAATTCCCATGTCAGCGAATATTTTGGCATTCCCACCACGTCGAATTGCACAGTTTCCCATGTCGTCTAATTTTTCCCCCACTACTTTTTTCCATTCAACGGAATTTCATTCCAACAATCTTTCCTTCAGACTTGTTTCATTTTATTATATTTGTAATATGTTTCATTTTTAATAAATATAATTAAGTGAAAGTAAGTGAATATTGAATTTATTTTACATTTTCATATAAATAAGTTAAACAATATGCAATTATATTTATAATATTTTATTAAGTATTGTCATTCAATATTAAATATGATCACATATTATATTCTCCATATATGAGCGCACTACATATATAAAGTATTATGAGACCCATAACCGGTCACATTCCATTTTTAAAATATAAATTGTACGAAATAAAGAATCAAAAGTACACTAAAGAATACAAAAATCTACACAAAAAACAAAATATAATCAATACCAACCTTGTTTCCAATATATCAAAATCAAAGCCCATGAATTTATAAAGTCAAGTTCAAAATTCAAAGCAAATATCGCATCCATTTAAACAATATACAATTTGCAGAAGAAGTAACAATTCAAACACAGAACACAATGTTACAAATCACGATATGAACGAAAATATGCGTGCGCATAATTTTGTTAAAATGATGATATAAATTATATTATAAATTTAAAATCATAAATTAATTAAAAATGAGTAATAAACTGTATAGTAGGAGTATATATATTCAAGTTTGAATTTGTTTAGAAAAAATAATACAGGATTAAACATGATTTCAATCAAATTTCATACAATATTACACTACATATTTTAGAAGAAATGATATTTTTACCCCGTTCTCAAGTAATTCGCGAAAATAAGTCATTTTTTAATAGTGCTGAATGTAGGCAACACCCAACACGACCTTGTGTCACCAATACATAAATATAGGAGTTAGTTTTGTATAAATGTATTTTACAATAATGTAAGACACGAGACAAATCTGAAACATATTACGTAAGTTCCTAATACACATGTGGATTCATAAAAAATAAAGGGTGCAATATAAGAAGAACATATAGAAAATATGGGTTGGACTAATCACAGACGAGATCAAGTACTGATTTTTTTAAACCAACCAATCAAATGAAAGTATTTTGTTTCATTTGAAGTGAACAATGAAAAGAGTGATCTATTTGATTTGAATTTTCAACGTTTAAATAAAAATATAATTCTCTAACGATATTTATATACAAGTTGTCTTTTCAATGTTGTATTTGTTGTCTTAAGTGAGAAAAATTAGAAAAAAATGTGATTAATAAGAAATGTCAGATAAAATTTATTCAAATATTCTGCATAAGAAAACAGGGTCGTAATTTCGAGCATTTGTTTTAAGTGGTTTACTGTATTACGTTTATTATTTCACGTTATAAAGTTGTTTTAAAATCGTTACGTTTTGTTAATTTTGACATAGCTGAATAAAATATATTTTTTTGTGTCTTAATAATCTTTTTATTTCCCGAATTTTATTAGAGTTATTTGTGACAACAATTACATAATTGAAAACACAAAAAATGCGGTGTTTGTTTTACCAATATAATTCTAAGTTCCTATTTAAAAATAAAAATTAGTAGTCATTGCGTGCGAATCATGCTTTAATTTTTTTTCTCTCTCTGTCATCAAATAGTATCATATTTATATAAAGAAAATATTTCTATTCCTTTCAATAAAAAAGTTAAGGAAGGGTTCGTGTTCCATAACCAATAATATAATATATATATGGTTTGAAACACATTTTAGTTTAATATTTCTGTACATATCACCAACAAAATTCAAAACTTGCATCCAAGAATTTTTAAGTTACAGTACAAACGTCAGTTGTCATAGAAAATAAAATATGTTAAATACACAACATAATGTAGTTGTATAAATTTCGCTCACTATTATAAAACATGGAAACATACTTTAATTTCTAATTTTCATTTTCATTTTCATAAATATTTCAATTACATTTTACATATTGAATTGTCAAAATTGACGGATGACACCGTAATTCTTTTTAAATTTAGACATGGTTTCTGGGATCTTCTGTGTCAAGGTACCTACCACTTTGGCTCAGTTTTTATTTTTTTACACAAAAAGTATGCACGGTAAAAATATGAAACCTAAAAAAGGCCCTATTCCTCATTTAACCACATATAATGGCACATGATTTAAAATTATGACATGAATGGTTTGACCTGTACGGAGAGATCAAACGGCGACTGTGATTCCAAAAATTTTTTCAATGACGCGAAATTATTCAACATTTGAAATTTTTTTAATTATGTTTTTATATATGAGAAGTGTTCCAATAATAATAGATTTATTTAATTTAGAAATGTCAAAATTTAAAAAAATGGATAGTACATTTTTATTTTATAGTTTATTAGTGTACAAATGTATTAAACAAATCTTTTATTAAAATAGCAATAAAAATATCAACTAATTTCACAAAATATATTACCCTGGATACAAACAAAATTTATTAGTAATTGAAAAAATATTGTGTACGAAGTACGAAAGATGGAGAAAAGCAATGAAGAAGATTTGCGGCAGAAAGAAGAAAACAGTAAGTAACTATATTAAATAATAATTTTTCACTTTAAATTATATTTATTAATTAATTCATATTTTTCTACGGTAGCAACACTCGTCAACTTAAAACAGGAGTTAAAGGACGCTATAAAGTATGTGGGGGATTTGAAAAATAAAATAGAGTCCTTAGAAAATAAGGATAAGGGAAAAAACGAAAATAATTCCCGCCGTGGACAAAACGGTAATTACCGCGGCAGATACAGAAATTACCGTGGCGGCAGATATAGAAGTTACCGTAACAGATATGGAAATTACCGCGGCGGGAGCAGCGGGCACTACGACGGGAACCAGGATGTCCAGCACAACGCCATAGTAAGGAAGAAATATGAATATATTCATTTATTTTAATAACTTAATTCTCACAGAATTCAGAGCAATGGTGGGCAGTGTACAGACTTATAAATAATTTCGTTAATAAATAGTGTAAATAGTGTAGTTATTAATGTTAGATATAATTGTTCTTAGATGCTAAATTAGTTTAAGTTGTTTAATTTTTATTACTTACGTAGGTATAAGTTAAATATTTTTTTAGTTAGAGTAATAAATGTTCTTTCGTTCGTACTAGTTCATTCTTTATTCTTTTCTTCTAATGCTGTTTTGTCAGAGTGATCAGGAATGATTGCCCCTGCCGCCTCGTTCTAATTCTTTGTTTGTCGCCTTGTCGTCGTGATAGTGACCTACGATAGACAGATTGTATTAGCGCACTGTGAACTTATAGAAGGAGCAAAAATGAATGTATTCAGAGTGTTCAAAGAATTTTATGCTTCGCAATTTCTATTTGAAGCTTATTTACCTAAAATAATTAGGCAAGCAGGAAATAACGAAAATATGATTTTACATGTTAAATCCCTGTGTTATAAGAATGATATGCTGGGAAGACAGGTACTAAACATTTTAATATAATTTTCCGTATCTTCTCTTATGATGCTATATACTATTTCGAAAGACGATCCATTTCGAAGGGAAGTTCGAAGATATGAAACGAATTGAAGTTAAAAATGATTAGCCGTAGAATGATCTCACTTTCAAGTGAAATAAGTTTAAATGACGTGCAGGACAAAATTTGTTTAATTAAGCGTACAAGGAAGTCATGTAGTGTTTATAATTATAGCACACTGTAAAAACATATTTATTTTTTACTTACTTCAATGTTCCCTCATCTAAACGTGTGTTTCTCACATTCTAAATTCTGGCAGCAATGTGATGTCATTTGAATAGAGACCTTGAGTTCTTGATTTCCTTACATATAACTGGAGTTGATTGTAAGCCTTCGGATGCTGTTTCGTGACAAAATTTACTTGCATTTAACTGGTATAGTTAGTCAGCCTAGAGCTTCTGCAACCTCAGCTTACACCGAGCTGTTGTGCAGTAACCCATACTATTACTTGGCTTATAAAATTTTATTTATCCGCACAACCTTACCAGCTGACAATTATATAAAATAATACATATATAATAAAACGAATCTGATTTACTTAATTAAGTATATATTCACATTTAGTAATAACTTATTTATCTGAAATGCATTTTGTTATTGTAAATGTGTCGTATAAAATTCTTTAATTGTGATTATTTCATTTTCATAGCTATAATTGGAAAATATAAATATATAAATTACAGAAATATCCCTATGTAAACACATACTTTGTTGATTGTAGTAGTTTCATTTTTACAAGTTGTAATATACACTAATCTTACAACTTCCCTATACTTCTTAACATGAAGTCTCTTGATAACGATTTTTGGTACAGCAAATGGAATATCTAGTCTTACAATATGCATTCTTACTCGTTTAACATTTCTGCTGAAAGTGACATATTCAATTAAAATTCTATTGCTTAATCCTGTAATCTTTCCTTAGTTTCAGGATTTATAATTTGTAGGTTTTGTTCAGTTGTTAATAATTATTATTATATATATATATATATATATATATATATATATATATATATATTATTGCTGTATTGATTTTAAATATGTAATAGTCTCATACTATGTTTACTGCTGTCAAAATGACAAATGACAACATAACCTAATAACTTTATATTGGATGCATTCAGACTTATTTAATAGGGCACGAGAGCAGCACCGCCGACTTTGCCCAAGCTTCTCACCTAATTTCACAGCATTCTAGTGGCGGAAATTTAAATAAAAGTCAAAATATACTCTTCCAGCGAAAACAAATTGTATTTATACAGATTTAATGGTCACCGACATTGTTATACTATTTTACGTTTAATAAATCATTTTGTAACGTCAGCATCTTCATAGCACGAAGCTAACGTTGCTAACTGGCTGTCCGGCTAGTCTCGGGAACCATCGGGCCACGTCGGGCCCCGATCCCACTACTAGCGCTGTACTAGCTGTCCGGCTAGTCTTCGGAACACATCGGGTCGCGTCGGGCCCCGATCCCACTACTAGCGCTGTCGTCCCCCACTCCGTAGCTGCGGCTATAAAAGCACGGACACTAGTCCGGCGAGCACCTTTTCCTTCCCATCCGCCTCCAGCCTAACTACCTAACATACGGCGTACTGAGCCGTTCCTAAGCCGTATTGAGGCGTTCTTACCTGCACCGCACTCAGCCGATCCCGTTATACGGCGTACTGAGCCGTTCCTAAGCCGTACTGAGGCGTTCGCACCCAGACCGAACTGAACCGATCCCGCTATACGGCGTACTGAGCCGTTCCTAAGCCGTATTGAGGCGTTCGCACCCAGACCAAACTGAACCGATCCCGCTATACGGCGTACTGAGCCGTTCCTAAGCCGTATTGAGGCGTTCGTACCCAGACCGAACTGAACCGATCCCGCTATACGGCGTACTGAGCCGTTCCTAAACCGTATTGAGGCGTTCGCACCCAGACCGAACTGAACCGATCCCGATATACGGCGTACTGAGCCGTTCCTAAGCCGTATTGAGGCGTTCGCACCCAGACCGAACTGAACCGATCCCGCTATACGGCGTACTGAGCCGTTCCTAAGCCGTACTGAGGCGTTCTTACCTTCCTAAGGCGTATTGAGCCGAACGTTCCCTTACTATCTACTCCACCGGCGATACCGCGTCGGCCCCGAGTCACCGCGTGGGAACCGTATCGCGTTTGTCAACACCCGAGTACAGCGCGGCAAGGTGCGCCATTAGCTCTATCGCGAACGCGTACTATCATATCCGGGACCGTAACCGCCGCCTCGCCGTATCACCGTGTCTGCTTTGTTACAGGTTGCCCCGGCCCAGAGAACTAGATTCGGCAGCAGCCAAACCCTAAACGGCCCTCTACAGTCTCGTTCATTTTTATATTGATATTACAATAGATTGTATTTAATTTATTTTTATAGAATAAATATTTCTTTATATTTTTGGGTAGAAACAGAAGTGTTTGCTTATTCCTCTAGTACCAGTCCGTCCTGACTCCCATCCTCGCTCCTGAACCCTGGTAACTCCTGAGCACCCGACCGGCGGGGAATGAGAGACGTTACATGGCGCCCGAGCAGGGACCGTTATAGTAAACACTTCTGTAGTCTTTTCTAAATTTTTTTGGTCACTTATTATAATTTCTAAAATGCCGAACGAGAATCCAACATCGTGGATTTACCGTTTATCAAAAGATGAGTTGATCGAGCAACTCACTGCTGTCCAGTTGGATTCCACGGGAACAGTGGAGGAATTAAGAAAGCGTCTTTGTAGCTTTATTAAAGATAATCCCGACACACCTTTATTAGCACCTACCGATAAAGTACCGCTAAATCAAACCGATCAAGTGCGCGAACTTGAAAATACCAATAGAACCGATGTAAAATTAAATCCCGCGGCTTATGTTCCCACCACGACCGGGCTGATGAGCGCACCTCCGGCTGCTGCATACATTCTTGATACGGTCCGCAAATGGAACTGCCAGTTTGACGGCAAGAATGTCCTGACATTCATCGAGCGCGTGGAAGAACTAAGAGCGGGCTACCATTTTTCTGATTCCCAGATGCTGACCGCGTTACCTGAATTGCTACGAGGCGAAGCCCTGCTCTGGTACCGTAATAACCGCGATAGCTGGACCGGATGGAAAGATTTTCTCCAAGACTTACGACTCTATTATCTCCCCACCGGATTACGGATCCAACTCGAAGACGCTGTCCGAGACCGAACTCAAGGGGCAGATGAACCAGTCCGTCCATACGTCACAGCTCTCCGTACATTGATGCGCCGTCTCGGAGAAATGAGCGAGAAAAGCCAGTTAGATCGCCTGTATCGGAATCTACGCCCCGAATACCAACTTTACATCCGTAGAGCCGAAATTTCCAGCATCTCCGACTTGGTTGCAAGGGCAGATGAATACGAAGAAATCCGACGACAGCAATCAGTTTTCCGACCACCACCCTCTGCTGCCCAGTCACTTATGCCGGAGACAGCTTATCGGAGCCAGCCGGCGTCGAGAACCCAAACTCCACGCACCTCTATTAGCATGGTTTATCAGCGGAATGAATGCTGTTGGAGATGCGGGCAGAGAGGACATACCCGCCGAGACTGCCGCAGACCCGGGAAAATATTTTGCTCTTATTGTGGTACAGCTGACACGCTTACCAAAGATTGCCGTTGCCACCGGCCGGGAAACGCGTTGGCGGGCAGAGGTACCGCTACCGACCGACTGCCGAACGCCATCGCCCAGAAGGAAGCAATCAACCAACCGACCCGCGACCGCATATTCCCATAATGTTATGCGGCGTAACCGTTAATGCGCTGGTAGACACTGGTTCAGTGGTGTCATATATCAGTGGCATAACCGCCGCGCGCTGCCAGAAAAGGGGATACGTTCTGAACCACGAGGATACCAACGCACGGTTAGCTGACGGCACCGAAGCACAAATAGTAGGTCATATGACTCTACGGGTTGAGATCGCCGGCCAGAAGACAAGCCACTCATTTCTTGTTATGGAGACCCTCGAATCCGCCGTTATACTAGGAGTCGACCTGCTGAGCCAGATAACTCTCGAATGCCGTATTGGAGCACAATTCCGTATTGTCACCGGCCCCCAACAATATGACTACGACATTATATACCGTAAGGGAACGCTAAACCGAGTTGCGGACACCCTTTCACGGCAACCCGAACCGACCACCGTAAGCGCCGCACGACCGGCCGAACGTTGCAAGTGGTACGACCGAAAATTGGCCGCTGTTCAACAAAATGCCGCCGATAATCCTGAGTATTGTATCCGCAGCGGGAAACTTTACCGCCATATCCTGCACACATTAAATTTTTATGAGACGACACCGGAAGAAGACTGGAAACTATGCATACCCACATACCAGCGACCCGAAATACTAAAAGAAGCACATGACGACCCGACGGCAGGACATCTCGGTATCGCTAAAACTATAACCCGCCTAGCGCCACATTATTACTGGCCGGGAATGTTCCAGGATGCCGCTAAATATGTACGCCACTGCCAAAGTTGTTTGTCACATAAAGCATCGCAACAACAACCCGCGGGGCGAATGTATGCAACGCCAGTCGAGCAACCCTGGGAGACGGTCTCGTATGACTTGATTGGACCTTTACCGCGATCCAAACAAGGACATGTATGGCTCGCCGTGCTACAAGATAAATTTTCAAAATTTATTGAATTGCAACCGATACGCAAGGCAAGCGCTGGAGCGATATGCTACGCACTCCGAACCCGAATCCTGCTGCGATACGGCCGACCGAAAACCGTGATCAGTGATAACGGCAAGCAATTCCGAAGCAAAGAATTTGAGGACCTCCTTCGTAAAGCCGGCGTAACACACCGATTGACCCCACCGTATACACCCCAGTGCAACCCAGTCGAGCGGGCCAACAAAGTCATCAAAACGATGATATCCCAGTACATTACCAAGTCACACCGAACGTGGGATGAACATCTTCCGGAACTCGCGTTTGCGTTCAATACAGCAGACCATGAATCGACGGGCTATTCACCAGCCTACCTCGTCTACGGTCGGAAACCGCCGACACCCGGTAGCATGCAGGTAGAGAACCAGCAACCGTCACAAGAAACCAGATTCCGTACATTACAAGAAGCATATGAACTAGTACGAATCAACCTAGCCCGAGCGTTCCAAAAGCAACAACGCTATTACAATCTACGGCACCATGATTGGCGTCCCTCCATCGGAGAACAGGTGATGAAGAAAGAACACCATTTATCCGACAAAAGGCAAGGCTTTAACGCCAAGCTAGCTCCCGTTTATTCTGGCCCGTATAGAGTGCACCGCATCCTCTCACCAGTAATAGTTGATTTGCGAACTACCGGAGGGCGCTACTTACGCCATATACATGTGAGCGAGCTGAAACCATGTGGAGAGGGGAGCAGACGCCAGGGTGGGGGTGACGAGCCAGCAGCGCATCACGCTGCATCAGTCAGTAACCCGCATCATGGCAGTGAGCAACGACACACTCGACGCAGCACTCCAAGAAATGCTGCAGTGGCTCGACGAGCCAGCCCCATCCATGGAGCAGCCCGTGGCCCTGGAACAGCCACCGGCCATGAAGCAACCGGTCGGGGAAACCGTCAAATCGACCCTAGCACCGCCCCAGCAACCTGTCCCGATGCCACGCGAGAGGCAGGCAGCCACCGACAGCTGCCCGGCATGGGAACGCCATCCGACTCGCCCCCGCAAACCACCGACACGGAGCCGACTACCAGCAGAAACGGAGCCGGCCATCGTAACCCCTACAATGACGGGGCCCGCTACCATAGATGGCAGAGGCAAGAAAGCCATCCTAATCAAGGCGATGCCTCTAGTGCCTCCGACCAGCCGCAAGACCCGCACGGATCGGCACGAGAGTGCAACCTGCCGGACCATCCGGCGGCTTTGCGAAGCCCGCAAAAGGGAGCTGGGAATACTGAAACCAGCGGCTCACCGCATTTTGCCACCCGTGCAAGCCGTCAACAAATACACCGATACACCGACACCGGACCCAGGCCGCGAGAAACCCGTAGGCAGAGCCGTTGCGGCTATAACCCCGCCAGCAAGGTCGGTCATGCGCCCTGCAAGGGGAGACAGATACAGGCCGGCGCGGCCAGAGAACCGGAGGATCACCCTACCGGACAATACAACGGTAGATGTTCCGGCAGCCACCGTCCAGGGCAGCCGACGCTACCGGGTGCAGCGCACCCATGGCACGTACGTGCTTACTTTTGCCGAAGACGGCAAAAGCCACCAGGTCCGCTACCGTCCAGCGTGAGTATTAGGTCATTACGCGTGAACGTTTCACGCTCCGAAAGAAAGGGGGGGATGTAACGTCAGCATCTTCATAGCACGAAGCTAACGTTGCTAACTGGCTGTCCGGCTAGTCTCGGGAACCATCGGGCCACGTCGGGCCCCGATCCCACTACTAGCGCTGTACTAGCTGTCCGGCTAGTCTTCGGAACACATCGGGTCGCGTCGGGCCCCGATCCCACTACTAGCGCTGTCGTCCCCCACTCCGTAGCTGCGGCTATAAAAGCACGGACACTAGCCCGGCGAGCACCTTTTCCTTCCCATCCGCCTCCAGCCTAACTACCTAACATACGGCGTACTGAGCCGTTCCTAAGCCGTATTGAGGCGTTCTTACCTGCACCGCACTCAGCCGATCCCGTTATACGGCGTACTGAGCCGTTCCTAAGCCGTACTGAGGCGTTCGCACCCAGACCGAACTGAACCGATCCCGCTATACGGCGTACTGAGCCGTTCCTAAGCCGTATTGAGGCGTTCGCACCCAGACCAAACTGAACCGATCCCGCTATACGGCGTACTGAGCCGTTCCTAAGCCGTATTGAGGCGTTCGTACCCAGACCGAACTGAACCGATCCCGCTATACGGCGTACTGAGCCGTTCCTAAGCCGTATTGAGGCGTTCGCACCCAGACCGAACTGAACCGATCCCGATATACGGCGTACTGAGCCGTTCCTAAGCCGTATTGAGGCGTTCGCACCCAGACCGAACTGAACCGATCCCGCTATACGGCGTACTGAGCCGTTCCTAAGCCGTACTGAGGCGTTCTTACCTTCCTAAGGCGTATTGAGCCGAACGTTCCCTCACTATCTACTCCACCGGCGATACCGCGTCGGCCCCGAGTCACCGCGTGGGAACCGTATCGCGTTTGTCAACACCCGAGTACAGCGCGGCAAGGTGCGCCATTAGCTCTATCGCGAACGCGTACTATCATATCCGGGACCGTAACCGCAGCCCCGCCGTATCACCGTGTCTGCTTTGTTACAGGTTGCCCCGGCCCAGAGAACTAGATTCGGCAGCAGCCAAACCCTAAACGGCCCTCTACAGTCTCGTTCATTTTTATATTGATATTACAATAGATTGTATTTAATTTATTTTTATAGAATAAATATTTCTTTATATTTTTGGGTAGAAACAGAAGTGTTTGCTTATTCCTCTAGTACCAGTCCGTCCTGACTCCCATCCTCGCTCCTGAACCCTGGTAACTCCTGAGCACCCGACCGGCGGGGAATGAGAGACGTTACAATTTAAAACTTACTAATAAAATTTGTTTTCGAATGTCGATCTTGTCCATCTTATCTCACTTCACACCATTCTATGATTGTCTCATTTCATATCATTCCACGATTGCCTTACTTCACACCAATACAGGCGGAAGAGAAAAAGTGGCGGAAATTTAAATCGACGACATTGGCTCAACTCAACAACAATAACAAAATCAAAAACAACAAATACTGACACGAGAAACACTAAAAGAGCACAATGGATAAACTACACATAGAGATCACAGAATGGAATGAATACAAAACCCGCCAATGACGTCGATTTAAATTTCCGCCACTTCTTCTCTTCCGCCTGGAATAGTGTGAACTGAGACAATCATACAATGGTGTGAAATGAGCTGAGAGGCTTGGGCACAGGTCGGCGGTCTGTTCTCGTGCCCTATACTGTCTGATTTACTAAATGTGACCAGTAAGTATAAATTTCTATGATAATGATTTCATTTTCTTAATAAATTTGATTATATATTATTATTCTTAAATTATCATTTTAATATATTTTGTTTTTCAATGAATTTTTAAATGTCAATTTATTTGTAATAGTATAGTAACTTGAAAGTAGCCTTGAAAGCTAATTTCATGTTACAAATTTAACGTCAAAAATATGTTATTGAAAACGAATGTTTATGAATATGAATATTCAATTCGTTTAAAGGATAACGAAGCGTTATAAATATAACGAACGTTGGAACGTTTATGATTATATAAATGACTATGCTACACCGTGTTCTTCAAGTGCCCAAACAAAAATTAGTCTAAAAGGGTAAGAACCGGTAAACGTGGATTTGATTTCTGCTTATTATCACCAAAAATTTCTCTTGCAGATACAGTAGCATGTACAAAATTGTTACCTTGAAATAAAATACCATAGCATGCCTTTTGGATTTTCAGGTGAAATTAATATCATGTCGTATTCTTTAAAATCTCAGTATATCCTCACCTTAGTTGGTGAACTTATTATGACCCTGTTTTTATGACAATTAAATTAATGTTAAAGTAAACAATATTACATAAATTAATTTTGAATTTAAAAATAAAAACAAAATAAAATTGCCATATTTTTAAAGTAAATTTGACAAAACAGTAATTACAAATAATAAGTAAAATAAACTAACGCAACTACTTTTGTTATTTTTTGTCTCAATTTCATGGTTACTGCTATTACTGAGCATATAAGGCAGGTAAAATTTATTTTGCATATTGATTCAGATACAGAATTTTTAAGCTTCTATTTCAATCCTTTTTACCTAAAATAATTAGGGAAGCAGGAAATTACAAAAATATGATTTTAAAATCCCTATGTTCGGCTGTTCAAATCAGCAACCAGTATGTAATAAAGGTACTATAACAGTTTTATCTTGAATTCTGATTGGATAATACCTTAATATTATCCAATCAAAAAACAATATCAAACTGCATCTATCTTCCAAGCATATCGTTCTTATAAAAAATAGACTATACAGTGCAAGTATATATACTTTAGATAATAATTTTATAATTATAAACTTCACTTCATGACTTAAATCTTACCTATTTGTGGTTTTCCTGGCTTGTTACTGATATCGTTACATAATGTTCTTATATTCCACTGGTATATGTTGTTTGACTTATGGTGTTTGTTTTTTGAAGAAATGTACTTGCATTTCAGTTTCATTGGAGCCAGTAGTCAGCCTAGAACCAGGCGTTGTAATATAATTTTGTACTTTTTCGTTAAAGCTGATTGAACTAATAATAATAATTACACATAAGTTTTATTTGTTTTGGAATTACCTTTTACATGCATCTAATTCTTTATAAGTAGAATTTAATGAACATTTTATAATAATGTTCTACACCAAACAAAACATTTGTAGGTTAAATTTTGCGATAACTCACCATTAAATCTCTAATCATATTATGCCATGAGCGCAAATGTGTATATTTC
>JAQOWZ010000024.1:6118157-6138157 GCA_035578165.1 Stenolophus ochropezus | reverse complement strand
ACACGATATTCCAACAATAACAAAATTATATAAATTTTAATAATCAACCGCGATCAAAAACATTTATATAATTCAAATAAACTACAACGCGTAACTTGATTCTATATAAACTCTAAATTCTTACTTTTCTACTTTACAATTAATTTTGAAAATTTTTATACAACGATCTACAAATCAATATTAATTCACAGAGAATATATAAGAACTACTTACAAATTTTCATCACGATGAGAGAGCCTTTAAGCTGAGATCGCAGTGCAAGTGGGTAGTGAGTAGAGTGGAGGTTAGAGGCTGGAGGTTTGTGGGTAGCGGTTGGATATAGAGCGGCCGCATTGCGCTATGAAATAACCTTGGCTCCTGATACGTAGAACGAACTGTCAAATACCGAACAGATTAAAATGTCTAAATTTAAAAAAATGTTTTTATTGACTGATACTCCTTATCTCAGGTATAATATGATGAATATACGCAACTGAGTACATAAGTACAATATAATGCGCCAATATTATAAACGATACTTTTACATAATTAAAGATTAAATATAATCTCTACTTATATTCAAAACGTCAACTACTTGTCAGATGTCAAATTAAATTGAAAACCTTAAAATCGTCCGTTTAATCCAGTATTGGTAAAATTTGTCTCTGTGTACGTCTGACAAAATCAATAATTTTAAAAAAATCACATAGATGGCAATAATTAAGAATTTTATCCACAACTCTCAAGTAATACACTTAGAACTCAATCGTTTTCTATCAAGTAACGACCTGCGTTACTGTAGCCAGTTGAATAATAGCGATGGAATAATATTTTTCAATCGTTCTGTCAAATCTTACCTGTCAAAAGAGTAAAAACAAAATTACTGTAAATTTTTCTACACAAAAAGTGAAAGTTACAATAGTTTTGTCATTTTTTATACTTTTCTTTTGCGGTACGGTCACAGGCACTTCGCAGGCAGTGCAAGAGGGCTGTGCCTCTCTTGTGAACCTGTACCGATGTGTTAGCCTAGTATGGCCTAGTCTCAACCGGCGGACTTTTATAAGGTCTCGTCTCGACAGATCATCGGGAAGATTGACGGGTCCAACAGACGGTTTGATCCTATGAAGGTGGTTATCCACCCTGTCCCATTCTCGTTACCACAATTTGGACAACCTTTGGTACGCTGCATTCCTGACATCAGTGTACTTTAGCACTAGCGCCTCTACTGTGTCTCTTGTAGCTGCCTCACGAGCAGCGTTGTCAGCTAACTCGTTTCCTCTTATCCCAACGTGACTAGGGACCCATAAAAAACACGGAAGTGTTTTCCCATGTCAAACAGATGTTTCATTACTGACAAAATCATCTGAATGGCTGGGTCTGGGGAAGAGGAATCCGAGATTGCTGTCAGAACGCTCAAAGAATCGCTAACGATAACGAATTCTCGGCCGTTATGCTCGAGAACACAGTAGTGAAGTGCCTGCCATAGTGCATATGACTCAGTTGTGTACACTGATGCATTTGCATGCAGCGACCAGCAGTGTGCAGTATGATGGATAACTACCGCCGAACCAGAACCTTCCTGTGTTTTGGACCCGTCCGTGAAAATGATTTCCGCGTCAGGTGGAAATGTGTCACGTATGCCGAGAAACTGCTGAACGAAGAATACAGGTGGTGAGGAGTGTTTATCATACTGGAGCAAATCCAGTATGACACCCGCTTGCGGAGTGAGCCATGGGGGGGGGGGGGGTTTCAAGAAAACCAATGGGCGTCACTTGCGGTAAGTTGTATTCTATTTCGTTGAGCAGTTCTCTAGCAAGGACACATAGCGGTTTGTGTAAAGCCTGCGATCTAAAGTCCTCCTTATAGAGGATTCTAAAATTTTTATGGCTACATTGTGCCCACATTTTGCATATATATGCAAGTGTGAGTTTCCTGCGTCGTATTTCGAGAGGTGCTAGTCCGGATTCACAGCATAGACTAGCTGTTGGTGTCGTTCTAAACGCTCCGATGCTGAATCGGATTCCAGCGTTGTGTATCGGATCTAGCATCCTCAAGGATGATCTTGCAGCCGACGAATAAACAATGCAGCCATAATCTAGTTTCGAGAGGACAAGGGCCTGGTATACTGGAAGCAGATTTCGAGGTTCAGCACCCCACCTCGTGCCAGCTAGGACTTTGAGACAATCTAAGGCCTGTGAGCATTTAGTTTTTAACTCAATTAGAAGAGGTTTCCAGGTAAGTTAAGGATCGAAAACAAGCCCAAGAAACCTTACCCTGTCCCTGCATCTAATCCAGTTGCCGTTCAACTCTAGCATTGGCCCATAATGTGGACGATTCAGCCTGCAGAAGTGCATACATTGGGTCTTAGTAGGGGAGAACTTGAATCCAGAACCTGCAGCATTTTGGATAATCACATTGATTGCAGTCTGCAATGTACGATTGATGTCTCGCATTTCCTTCGCACTGAAGAAAATTGTGAGATCATCAACGTACATGCAAATTCCCACGGTGTTGCTCAGGCCGGATACAAGGTCATTAACCGCTATTAAAAAGAGCGTTACACTCAAAGTAGAACCTTGCGGTACTCCGTTCTCCAGCGATCTACTGGAGGATAAGGCAGTACCGATTCTTACTCTGAATGAGCGGTCGGATAGAAATGACCTTATGAAATCGGGTAAGTTTCCCCTGAATCCCCATTCGTGCATTTTCTGCAAAATCTGAAATCGCCACGTCATGTCGTATGCTTTCTCTAAGTCAAAGGAAACGGCCACTAAATGCTCACGGTTTTTAAAAGCTTTATGTACTTGGTGTTCTAGGTACACTAACTGGTCTATCGTTGATCGGAACTTCCGAAAACCGGCTTGGTGCTCACTTAAAAGACCTCTGGTCTCGAGACACCAAACTAACCGGTTGTAGACCATACATTCCAGTAGCTTCCCTAGACACGAAGTGAGGCTTATTGGCCTATAGCTAGAGGCTAGAGTAGGGTCTTTTCCTACCTTTGGAATAGGGACAATGATAGCCTCTTTCCATTCGGTAGCATAGGTTCCCTCAGCCCACAACTTATTATATGTGGAAAGTAAGGATATTTTACATTCAGGAGTTAGGTGTTTCAGCATCTCGTTCGTGATGTTATCCTGTCCTGGGGATGAAAGGGATGCCTTAGAAATTGCAGAATTGAGCTCTGCCAGAGTGAAAGGTACATTGTATTCGTGTGATGTACCAGTGTCGAATTTGAGATGTACTTCTCGTTCACTTTTCACTCTGAGGAAAGCAGGGTCGTAGTTTTGGGAACTACTGGTTTCCTCAAACTGGTTCGCTACAATTTCTACAATTCTATTTACATCGGTTGTGATGCTTTCATCATCCCATTTCAGGTGGGTCAGCGGCGGTGAATAACCTCGACCCGAGATGCGTCTCACCCTCGACCAACACTCCTGTATTGTTGTCTCAGAAGAAATACCTGAGACATAGGCGTTCCAAGTTGCTCGCTTACTTTCCAATATTTTTCGTCGGGCCTGTGCTCTAGCTCTCTTGAAGTTAGCATCAGTAGGAGCCTTTTTAAATTTATTGAAAGCAGCTTTCTTTCGACGTATGAAGCTCTGTACCTCCGTGTTCCACCAAGGTATTCTACGTTTGTAGATACCTGGTTTGGTACAAGGAATCGAAGCTTCCGCTGCTTTCAATATGGATACAAATAGTTCTGATATAGATTTATGGATATCATTATTAAGGGCTGGTACTATCAACGCATTTTCAAACGCTGGCTAGTTTGCTTTGTGACAAAGCCATTTACTCGGACGCTCGTTCTGTACGGTAGGACTGTCTGTAGTGATCACGATGGGAAAGTGATCACTACCGTACAGATCGTCCAATGCCTTTTAAGTGAATTTATTCGATAGTCTAGAGGATATAATGGTCAGGTCTATGGAAGAATAATTCCTTGACAGTGCATTAAAATACGTGGGTGAACCATCATTAAGGAGCAAAACATCTGGGGATTGAAGTAGATCTTCTACTATTCGCACCCTTGGGTCTCTATGTTCAGAGCTTTAAAGTTCGTTATGAGCATTGAAATCTCCAAGTAGTATAAACGGGGTAGGAAGTTGCCTTATGACATGCCTTATGTCGTTTAAATCCCAATTTGCCTCTGGTAAAAAGATATTACAAACCGTGAGGACATATGGAATAGACAATCGTATTGCAACTACTTGGAGATTAGTGTCGACGGTGACTTGCTCGAACTTTGCAGCATTCCTTATGATGATGGCCACTCCACCTCGTACCCTGACGTTGGGTTGCATATCTCTTCGGACTATCGAATAATTCTTTAGCGAGTAAATCTGACCAGGTTTGAAGTGTGTCTCCTGAAGACACGTACATAACGGATTATGCTCTGTCATGAGCATCTTCAGTTGACAGTAATGGTATACACAGCCCTTAATATTCCATTGGATTATAGTATCCATAAATTTAGATGTTTTTATCAGAACTATCCAACATCCTGTGGCTTCCTCGGCTTCCCTTTAGGCCAACCTTTGCCTCTTTTCTTCTTATTGGGGTTAGAGGATTGTGAAGAAGCTGAATAAGCAGAGAATTCCTCTTCACTGGAATTCTCTACATTCTCCTGGTACCTTTTTCGTTTTTCAGACCTATCTGACGGTGTCGGACTAGGTCTGCGATGGCGCGGACTCCTTTGCGGTAATGCAAAGTTATCTTTCGTGACAAAAGCGTCTTTCAGTGCTTCAACTATTGCCGGGACGATGTGACGTGTATCAGAAGACACTGAAGGTGTGACGGGAATGTTGCCTTTTGTCACGAAGATCGCTTTCATTGCCGTAATCAACTGAAGGATCAAGGTTTTGACTAGAGTGGACGAATCAAATTTGGAGGATGTTGTTGTTTCGGTGGCTTTGGTGTAAGAAACTCCGGCAGTCGGAGTTCTAATTACCACCCTAGCCCTAGCCTCCGGATAGGATAAGTTTTCTTCTATTTTTATTTCCTGTATAGCAGCCTCAGTTTTATATACAGGACAGTTCTTGAATCTGGCGGAATGATTTTGTTTGCAATTTATGCACTGAAGGGGCTCTACACACGGATTACCTTCCTGTAGCGGTTTTCCGCACACACAAACATGATCATTTGTGCACCGCATAGATGTGTGTCCGAAATTCTGGCACCTAAAGCACCGCATTGGTGCAGGAATATAAAGCCTAACCTTCAGTACATAAAAAGCAACTTTGATATTTTCCGGCTACTTACACTTGTTAAAGGTAAGAATGTGATTTGCCGTATCGACCCATTCACCATTTATTTTAGTCTTGATTCGCCGTACCTCTATAACTCCTTGATCCCTTAGTTCTTCGCAAATGTCTTGTACATCACAATTTAGCAGATCTTTACAGAAGATGACACCCTTCGAATAATTCATATTCTTGTGCGGTGTCACCTCGATTGTAAATTCGTCAAGTTTCTCTAGTTTCAACATGCGTGCCGACTGAGCTGCGGATGCAGTTTCAACTAGGAGTCCGTCCTTTATTTTCCGTATCGATTTTAACACCCCAACTATTCCGAACAAAAGCTTATTTATTAAGAAAGGGTTCACTTTGTCGAAGTTCCCGTTTATATTTTTGACGACCAAGAACCGAGGTGCAACCGCCTTTTCTTGTTTCGTACTTACAGGTTGCGAGATTTGAGATGGACTCGCACTACCATCTTTTGTTGGATTTTTCTGCGGGGTTTTCTCCCCGGGGGTTTTTGCCGTCCCACCTGACGGGCCTTTTTTATCGGCTGGCTTGCCGAGTATAGTCTTTTTATTGTCCTCCCCTTTGTTCATTTTATACATAGTTTTGTCCAGCGCATCGTGTGAGAAGGAGCGGGCCGGTAAGTTGGGAACGGGTATACCCTCGGACGCATCCTACCCCAGTTCCCCGGGGCCCAACCTAAACCGTTTAACCGACCCCGGAATACACGGACGGGTCGGACTCGCTCGGGGCAGTAGAGGTTCCGACACCTCTACCCATCTCACACTTTCTGATCAGGGCCCGAAGTGGCTGGCTCCTGACTCCTGTAGCTTCGATGCATCGGCAGAGCAAGCTCACATCAGCCCTTCCTCTCTGACGCCGCGGGAGGACTCCCGCACCAACCACCCTTTCGGCATCAGAGCACCCGGGCACTCCCAGCGCCTCTACTACAGGAGCCGATCAACGTAATCCAAAGTCATAGCAAAAGTCAAAATGCAAAAGGGTCCGCGACCCGTTAGTTCCCCCTCTGCTGGCAACAGAGGGGTACTAAGCCCCCCCCCCCACCACGACAAGGTGGGTCCACAGGGGGGATTAACTGGTAGTGATAGTGTTGTTATATTTATTTCCAAATCACAAGTATGATGTGAAAAGAAAAAAACCTGAATCTCCAGAGTAAATACAAAGGGCTCTTATAATATTTATTATTGAAAATTGTGTTAAGAAATAAATATAATAATATATATAAATATGCGTTGGTAACATAAATGTACAATTAAATCTTATTTAGAACAATCTGTATGAAATATTTAAAAAAAATTGTGAATCTTTGGAATAAATGTAGATAGAAACTTCTTATCTCTCTCTATGAATAATGAAATGGCAAACGGTAATATAAAGCATGTGCTTTGAAAAGTGGACTTGTGTGTAATATCTGTCGGACTTCTTGACTTTAACGTTACTATTTTCATGTTCAGAATGGTTGGTTAGATAATATTACAACATAACAAGTACATTTTCATGTATAAAATATTAGTTGAAACTTGAAATACTGATCTCGCTTCACTTTCGGTTTCCAAGCCATAACACATAGCTTGATTACAATAAAAATTGTAGCCATTGATTCTTATCAACAACATTTTCATTATAATAATCGTTGTCATATTTTCTCTGTACCAGTCTAGTTCTTTTGGTACATATGTACATCTACAATCAAAGAGTTGATTGCAGAATATATAGAATTATTGAGAATTTGTCTATCGTATGAAATTTTTAATACGATTTTATTTTTTGATTTCTACTTTCAAAATGACAAGATAATTTGACAAATTTATTTTGGATGCGTTCAAACATGTGTTATAGAGTCGGATTACTGAATGTGGCCATTGAATGTAAATTTTTAAATTAAAGAAACTTGTTAATAAAATTAATTACAACACAATATTTTTTTTAATAAAAATATTATAAATATACCTTAACAATTAACAATGGGATTTTAGGGTCCCGAAAATTTACAAAAAGAGCAGCTAACAATCAAAGCTGGTCGTTTTCTTTTAAATTTTCGGAAATCTAAAGGCTCACTGTTAAATGTTAAATATTTTTGGTTTCTAAATAAATCTCTTTAAAATATATCTTATCATTTTAATAGGTAAACTTTATATATGAAAATAAATTTTAGATGTCAGATTGACAAATGTGAATTGAATAAAATAAGTAAAATATATAAAATAATAATGTTCATAATGTAATTATTATTTACTCTCCAATGTATATAAAAATATAATAATATATATAGTAAAATGAAATATGTTTATAATTAGAGAATAATAACTAAAACTAACTGTAGGAATTGCAAACCTTGCTCGCAACTTTCATCATCACAAATTTTGCCATAAATAATCCATTTTTTAAAAGTTTATGGTTGTATATGAGAGAATATATTATATTTCCTCTTTTTATAGCATTATTTATGATAAAAATAGCTTTTTTTAATTTCATTTGATTACACTCTGAACCAGTAACCTAATATGAAAGTGATAAAAATTAAAAATGTACTTAATCATTTTTATATCGTACCTGAAACTAATATCCAACAATTTTCAAACATTTTTTTGCATTATTTCGTAGTACAAATATGAATTTTCATGTAATCCATTCACCTGGGAGTACATGTCATCAAAAGCATTTCTCGATTAATATTTGGTTTCAGAAAGTTTTTATTGTTTGAAATATCAATGATAATGGAATAATTGGATAGATACTTTGTATTTGTATACGTTTTCATTTAAAAAGTCATCTCATTCCATAACAAAATACAATAGAAATTTTAAAAATCTAATCGTTGTTGTATTTAACTACTTTCATCTGAAATTTGATGAAAGAATACATAAAGAATGTATAAAATGCAGTTACTTACAGTTTAATATAATCCAGATACATAATTGAAAATAATTATTGTACAATAAATTATTAAACATTTCTTCCAAGGGGGTATGAGGGAAAGGTTTGTCAGTATTTTTAAATAAATGTTTTTAATGTAGTTTGATTTCCATAATTAAATTTTTGTCAATAGTGTTATTATCCGTAATTTTATGGTATTCTTTTCTATGAATATATTCTTGTTTGGATAACTATAACTAAAATGAAAACACATATTTAAATACATTCAAGAAAATATAAAATTACATACTTACATTATAAAATGTACTGTAATTTTACTTTTAAACTAATTTTACTATATATTTCTCCAAGCAAATACAAGACTTGCATGATGATTTTTTTATTAGAGCTGACGGTTTTACAAACGTCATATGTCATGATAATTTAAATATTGTAAATAAGGTTTGCCGTAAATTATTATATACAATGCACTTTTATGATAATCAGTTACAATTCAGTAGTGTTATTATCAGTAATTTTATATTATTTCTCTTCTATAAATGTACTCTTGTTTGGATAATCAATTAAATATTGTAACTGAAATGAAAACACATATTTAAATACAACGAAACAAATTTAAAATAATATACTTACATCACAAAGTGTATTGTACATAGTTTACTTTATATTTCTGTATATTTTTCTTTGAAAATATAAAACTTGTATATCGTATTTTTTGGTTATAGACCAACGTATGATGTACGTCAGATGTCATAAAATTAAATATTTTAAATACACCACACTTAACATTCAGTGTATTTGCATATATTTCGCTCACGATTATAATGTGTAAAAATATAATTACATTTACAATATCTCTTTTTTTTATTTTCAAAATAAATCAAATAAAAGTTTCATATTGAATTGTCAAAAATGACGGATAGCACAGTAATTCTTTTTAAATTTAAACCTGTCATCTAGGATATTTTTTTCAGTTTTGTTCCAGTTTTTTTTTTCGCGTAGTTTTTGATTTTTTTACACAAAAACTATGCACGGTAAAAATATGAGACACCCAAAAGCGATTATCCTCATTAAACTACATCTAATAAAATAATATTAAAATTATTACATGAATGGTTTGACCCGTACCCGTGAGCAAAGTTTTTGCAATGCTCGAGATGAATCCAACTATATATAGAAATATATATAATGAATCTATCAAAATAGTATATGACTAGCGAATTCTCGGCTACGCCGAGCATTCCCTAGAGCTCCGCTATCCGTGCAAAAAACAAATGCTAATCGACATGAAACAGTTTTTTCATATCTGCACGTAAGCCCTCACCGAGACCTTTCATTAGATTTCAAACACGATATACTTCTATTAACTTTTGCAAAAAACAAAAGCCGGTCGACATGAAACATTTTTGTCAATTATGCACATCAGTCCTTACCGCCCACTTAACATTAATTTTGCAAAAAAATGCTCGAACACGTCAATTTTAATATAAAGGGGGACACCTAAATGGATTAGTACCAATGGCATAACTTCAACCCTACAATGGATGTGGACTTCACCTTAAAAATTTTAAATGGAGAAGGGTGTCAAACATGACTCAATTCGAAAGGCTTTTTAATTCTCTTTTCAACAGTTTTTTATTTTTCAAATCCGATCATTAGTTCCAGAGAAATATCGTTTAAAACAAGTTTTATCAGGTGTGCAAAACTGCAATCAAGTAGGCTTAAAAAATGACAGAAATTCAAGAATCAGTTTATTAGGTGTTCAAAATAACTATTTCTAACTTCCATACAATAATAAAGATTTTGCTCAAAATTTTGGAGACACGGTACGTTGCCGTAAATCTTCTAAAAATTCGGGTAGCGTGGCATAAAATTTAGACTTCAAATAACACCACAAAAAAATCCAACTTACAAATTACTTGTTTATTACAAACAACTTGTCGAAAGAATTGTTTATTTAGTTTCTGTCATTTGTTTTAGCCTACTTGATGGCAATTTTGAACACCTGATAAAATATTATTATTTATTATTATTATTATTATTATGTCTATTACTATAAAACTTAATTTATCTAAATATTTTCTTTTCAATTAAAACACTTCAAATTATAAAGTTTTGCATGACCGGCATTTTTGACAGGTGCTTCCTGAACTCATAAAGTGACGGATAGCTCGGTGAAAAAGACTATTTGTTCTAAAATTACAGCGAGATATTGTATGAAAATTATCGAAAATCATCATTCATACATGTACGTTTAGGTAAAATATAAATATTTGCATATTAATAGCAAATTTTGTTCATTTTTATTCAGTTATCCTAACCTACATGAACTCTGACATATCGAGATGGAATTTTAAATAAAATAAAGCAATTAGTTGGATCAAAACCATTATTATAAGTAATATAACGTATCCTTTATAATGAATGATGATATAATAAACTTTAACAAAAATGCCGCATTTAAAACTTGGGTTGGAGACACGAGTGATTTATCTGCGTCAAAAATGTCATTTTTACTAAAATGTATGTACGATATTTAAATGAAATCATCTATAATACAAATACTTTAATGCAGAATATAAATATTTACATATTAATAGTTAAATATTTCAATTTTTAGATGTGACCATAACTTACATGTACTCTGATATACTGAGATGGAATTTTACATAAACTAAAACAATCCGTTGCGCAAATATTGTTAAAATAAATAATAATATAACATATTGTAACGTTTTATTTATTTAGGAGAAGTGTAAAATTGATTAAAACACTAATATTTATATAAATAAGTTTAATTAAAGAAATATGAATTACAAAGAATAATGAAAAATAACTAACACTAAGAATTAACAAATATAAACACTAATTTAAGACTAACATATATCAATAAAGACTTAAACACTAAGATAATTTATTTAAACAATTAGAACTACGCAATATTTATTTCAACAATATTTATATCTCTCTTTATTTATATCACCATTAATTTATTTATATCACCATCTGTTCTCTACGCGTATCAATATAAAACTGCCCTCGCGATCTTTTACTCGAGGTATTTATATAAAACGCTTCATTCTCGAATATTCTTTGATTCCTTGGAAATCAGAACAATGGGGAGCGGACGGACGTGTTCTCACCTGTTCGCTAGCGGCCGCCGCCCGCACCGCCGCCCGCACCGCCGCCCGCGCCGCGACCCTGGGTTCGCTACATTGCCCCCTCCTTAAGACTGTTTCGTACCGGAACAGTTCATTATGACGAAATCTGCATGCATCACCCTTGGTGCATCTGGAAGTCTTGAAGAAGTAACAGTCGACGGTCCGTTTGAGCTCTTCTTTCCCGGTAGAGTTGAAGCTGCAGACTAGAATTTCCACTCCGGTAAAGCGAAAGATTGTTTCTAACATGCTTCTAACAATCCTCCAATCCAAACCATCTAGTCCACAGCCTATCTTCGGTACTGCCAGCTTCATGATGTCATTCTCCAACAGATGGTTCTTCATGTCACACAGCGAGTCCCATAAATTGCGGTATGACGGCTTCTGATACGAGTATTGTTTCGTAACGAGATAGTAAATGTACCGCTTGTGTTCTACGTTATCATCCTTCAGTTGTAGCGTTTTCCCGACAGTTGGACGTTGGTTGGCCAGTTCTTGTACTCGTCCAAATTTTCTTTTAAAAACTGAAGCGATGCCGCGGGACATTTTAATGTCTTTCGCTACACAGTGAGCGAGAGAATATTCTGGGGACACGGTGAACAGATCTCGTTGTTCTTCTCGTGTCACGCCATACCGTACTTTGTGACTAGTGGAATGGCTTTCCATAAAGTCTTCAAATGTAGTTTCCTCAGGTACAACCCGGCGAACCGTCGCTCTACGATGATCGTCAAAGTTATCACCAGCGAAAGGGGCTAACCGATTGAAGTGGACTACTCTCGGCTTTCCATTAGGTGTTTTCCTAATTCTGTAGACCACATCATTTATTCTCTTTACGATCTCGTAGGGACCTTCCCAATTCTTTTGTATCTTCGGTGATAAGCCACGACGTCTTTGTGGATTGTAAAGCCACACCAAATTCCCAGGTTGAAAACCACCTTTTTCAGCCTTGACGTCATACTGGTCCTTCATCCGATCGCTGGCACCTTGAATGTTTGTGCGGACTTGTTCATGGATGTCATTCATTCTTCTCCGTAAGTCCGTTACATAGTCCTCCCCGGCTAGATCTTCACCGGGTTTACTGCCAAATACCAGGTCGCATGGTAAGCGCAACTCCCGCCCGAATAAGATGTTAGCTGGTGTCTGCCCTGTTGTCTCATGCACGGATGAACGGTAAGCCAACAAGAACAGATGAAGATGTCGGTCCCAGTCTCGTTGATTGTTAGAGACTACCTTTGACAAATACCGATTTATTGTTCTATTCATCCGTTCAACCATGCCATCAGACTGCGGGTGTAATGCAGTGGTTCTGGTTTTCTTTATTCCTAATATCTTACAGATATTTTGGAACAGAGCAGACTCGAAATTCCTTCCTTGGTCGGAATGTATCTCTCGCGGTACTCCAAATCGGCAGATGCATTCTTTTACCAAGACTTCAGCGACCGTTACGGCTTCCTGGTTGGGTAATGGATAGGCTTCGACCCACTTAGTAAAGTAGTCCATTACAACTACTATGTATTTATTTCCATCATCAGTTTCGGGGAATGGTACGGCCACGTCAATCGCAATGCGTTCAAAGGGACTTCCAACGTTATATTGGCGCATAGGAGCTCTTCTTTTCCTATGTGGCCCGTTACTTCCCGCGCAGACCACACATTTCTTGCACCACTCTTCAACATCTTCTTTGCAATTTACCCAGTAAAATCGTTGGCGCAATCTCTCGAGGGTTTTATTTACTCCAAAATGTCTAGATCCGTCGTGGATCTCCTCCAATACTTCCGGTACTCTATTTCTAGGGATTATCAGCTGGGTTCTACACTACACTTTGTGAGTGTCGTGCAACATCTTCCCAAACTGTTCTGCTATCTCCACGTTTCCAATCCAGTATGATTTTTAAGTCCGAGTCATTCTCTTGGTCCTTGCGAAGGTCTTCCGTTTGCCAACTATCATTTACTACTGTTTTTCTGGCGATGGTAGAGAGTTTTTCTTCTAGACGAC
Organism: Stenolophus ochropezus; assembly: GCA_035578165.1. Lineage (NCBI taxonomy): Eukaryota > Metazoa > Arthropoda > Insecta > Coleoptera > Carabidae > Stenolophus > Stenolophus ochropezus. Next base: position 6,124,884 of record JAQOWZ010000024.1, on the reverse strand, counting down.
TGCAATGCTTGCATTCGTCCTGGCAAGGTCTTCTTGATAATGCGTCAGCATTACGATGGCTTGTACCTGCTCGATGCTCAATAACAAAGTTATATTCTTGCAATCTTTCAATCCATCTAGCTGCTTGACTTTCAGGATTCTTAAATTGTAGCAGCCATTTGAGAGCAGCGTGGTCAGTTCTTATAAGAAATCTTCTACCGTACAAATATTTGTAGAAGTGCTCCACGGATTTCACGACTGCCAAAAGTTCTTTTCTGGTGACGCAATAATTCCTCTCTGATTTTGACAAGGTCTTACTAAAATAGGCAATAACCTTCTCTTGTCCGTCTTGTATCTGGGAACGAACGCCACCAATTCCAACGTTGCTGGCATCTGTATCTAAAACGAATTCTCCTACTGGTAAAGGATAACTTAGGACAGGTGCGCTTGTCAAGGAATATTTAAGTTGTTTGAATGCGGCTTGACAGTCCATCTCCCAGATAAATCTTCTACCTTCTTCAGTAAGCCTTGTCAATGGCTTCGCTATGTTGGCAAATCCAGGTACATAACGTCGGTAGTATGTGCAGAGACCAAGGAAACTTCTCAATTCATGTTTATCCCTCGGTACTGGCCAGTCACTCACAGCCCTTATTTTCTCCGGGTCAACTGCAATACCCTTACCAGAAACTACATGTCCAAGATAATGCACTTCTTCTTGAAATAAGTGACACTTCTTTGGACTGAGTTTCAGGTTAGCCTTCCTCAATCTTTGGAAAACCTCTTCCAAGTTATTCATGTGGTCCTCGAACGTTTTTCCTACCACAATAATATGGTCGAGGTAAACCAAACATGTTTTCCACGACAGTCCAGCCAACACGGTTTCCATAAGTCGTTCAAAGGTTGCAGGGGCATTGCAGAGCCCAAATGGCATAACAGTAAATTGCCAAAGACCGGTACCGATAGTAAATGCCGTCTTTTCTTTGTCTCTTGGGTCTAAATCCACTTGCCAGTATCCGCTCTTTAGATCAAGAGTAGAGAAAATCTTTGATCCTGCCAATTTGTCCAGAGTATCGTCTATTCGGGGTAGCGGGTAACTATCCTTTTTCGTCACGATGTTAAGTTGACGATAATCGACGCAAAATCTCGTAGAGCCATCCTTCTTCTTCACTAGCACCACTGGTGAAGCCCATGGACTGCTCGAAGGTTCAATCACACCTTCCGTCCTCATGTTCTCTATAATTTCTTCTGCTTCTTCCCGCTTCGCCAGTGGTAATCTTCTTGCTGTTTGGCGGATGGGTCTTGCGTCTCCGGTGTCTATTTTATGATGGACTACATTGGTTCTTCCTTTGTCCTTCTTGTCCAATTGGAACACATCTTGAAAGTTGCCAATTAAACCCTTAGCCTTGGTTTTCTGGTCGGCGGTCAAGTCCTGAAACGATGTTGACAGCTCCTTCAACAGAATATCCGGAACTGCACAGGATGTATTGTCTTTGGCCGTCACAGTTCGAATAATCGATGATACCGTTGAGCATTCTCCTACTATGGTCCCTTTCTTCAGTATAACGGGATAAAAATTTATGTTCATTACTCGAACTGGGATAACCTTGTCGGTTTTGAGCAAGGCTTTTCCAATTACGACTCCAGTCCCAGTATTAGCATCATCGTTTTTTGGCTGGAGCATGACAATGTTTCCCTCACAGAAACTACCCTCTAGCTGTGCTTCCACGATTGATTCACTTCGTTCTGGGAGGGTTACATCTTCCGTTATTAATACTCGCATGGCATTGTCGTCTCGTGGATTTAATACCAGTTCTTTATCATTGACCATCATCACTCCATTCTTCAGGTCAAGTTTAAATCCATGCTTTTCCATAATGTCCATGCCGAGAATGAATTCATCTTCTACATCAGCTACCAGCACACAATGTTTAATGCACGTTTTTCCAACAGTGATGCTCAAATCTATTTCTCCAGATGCGGTAGCTTGTTCACCGGTAACTGTGCGTATCTGCCACTTTGTTGGAAGTAGATGTTTTCTGCACAGTTTTCTTGCTAAGTCGGGTCTGATTATTGTTTTTGTCGCACCCGTATCCAGCAACATTTTAAGCGGCCTGCTGTCGATACAGCCGTCTACATAGACACTATTAGCTTGATGATGAAGGGATGCGACATAACTAATGGATTCTGGGGCTACTGGATTACGGGTCGACGATTGCCCCTTCGCATCAACCCGACTTAGTTTACCGACTCCTTTTCTTCCTTTCTTGGTTCTGCTTTCTTCTGTTGTTTTCTGCAGAGCCTTTGCGGGTGACCTAATTCACCGCAATTCCAACAGCGGAGTTTCTTTCTTCCAGCAGCATTAATTTCAGATGTAATTCGTCTTATCCGTTCGTCTAGATCCTCAGTGTCTTCAATCCTCTCAGCATCGATATTTCGCACTCTCGATTGATTACGTGAAGCTTGTTTTGCAGCTTCATGGTCTAAAGCATATGAAAGTACATCAACCAGAGCTTTTGGTCGAGCCAATCGTAGTGCCTGCTGAGTTTCATTGTCTCGGACCCCATAGATAAATGCTTGTGAGGCTAGGCATTCCAAAACGCTGTCAGGAGCTGTAGGGTGTGCGAGACGAACCAGACGAGCTATGTCGGCTTCAAATTCTTGCAAGTTCTCTTTAGAATTCTGATACCGGTTTCTCAGTTGTGTCTGGTACACCTGCTCCAGATGCGCATTGCCATATCGTATATCCAATCGCTTAACAAGTTGTTCGTAATCTTCTTGTTCATCTTCTTTTATCGTTTGTAGGATATCGATGGCTTCTCCACGCAGCGAAACTGTCAGCGCTGTAGCCTTCTCCTTGGAAGTCCAGCCATTTGCTCTGGCAGCAGCTTCAAACTGTTTTACATAATTCGGCCATGATGATTTGCCGTCGAATTCGGGTGTTTTAATGTGCAGTTTTGAATTATGTTCCGCTTTTACTGTTTTATTTTCTTGAATTACTTCAGCCACTTCAGAATTTGACACCGCTGGTCTAATTTTAGAGAAATTTTGCTGTAATTCCTCAACTTTCTTCTCGTAAATTTCTATTCTCTCTTTCAATATTCTAGAACTGTCTTTCAATTGCTCGTTTAGTTTCTCTTCCAAAGTTCTAGAATTTTCCATTAACTCTTCTTTCAATATTCTAGAACTTTCTGTTAATTTTTCTTCCAATTTCTGTTCTAAACTTTTGGAATTTTCTATTAATTCTTCTTTCAATGTTCTAGAATTTTCTATCAACTCTTCTTTTAATGTTCGGGAATTTTCCATCATTTGTTCTTTCAATACTCTATAATTTTCTTCGGATTTTCTAGAACTTTCTTCTAATTTTTGTTCTATTGATCTAATAAAATCATCAATTTCGAATAGAAAATCATTAAGATTTTCACCAGCTTCTATTAGAGCTTGCCGTAGACGATGTTGTAGAACAGTCTTGATTCCCGATGTCTCTAATTCTCGTTCTTCCAGCTCCCTCTTGAGATCAGCCACTTTTAATTCACTTAATTTAACTTGTTTAGTCGCCATTTTACTTATTTTTAGATTACACTTCACAGTTTTTAATAATCCCACTTCTGACACCAATTGTAACGTTTTATTTATTTAGGTGAAGTGTAAAATTGATTAAAAACACTAATATTTATAAAACTAAGTTTAATTAAAGTAATATGAATTATAAAGAATAATGAAAAATAACTAACACTAAGAATTAACAAATATAAACACTAATTTAGATCTAATTATTATTACTAAAGACTTAAACACTAAGATAATTTATTTAAACAATTATAACTACGCAATATTTATTTTTACAATATTTATATCACTCTTTACTTATTTATATCACCATCTGTTCACTACCCGTATCGATACAAGACTGTCCTCGCGATCTTTTGCTCGGGGTATTTAAGGTAAAATATTTAATTCTGGAACATTCTCTGATTCCTTGGAAATCAGAACAATGGGGAGCGAACGGACGTGTTCTGACCTGTTCGCTAGCGGCCGCGGCCCGCGCCTCCGCCCGCGCCGCGACCCTGGGTTCGCTACAATACATACGAATCATTAAAATATACTCATTTATATCAAAATATATTATATTTACATTGTATAAGAGCGTATTTATATTTTTGGTAGCGTTATGTATGATAAATGCCAGATGTCATAAAATAAAATATTTTAAATACACCACACTTAACATTGAGTGTATTTGTGTATATTTCGCTCACTATTGTTATGTATAAAAATATATTTAAATTTACAATATCTCTTTTCATTTTCAAAATAAATCAATTAAAAGTTTCATATTGAATTGTCAAATTTGACGGATGACACAGTAATTCTTCTTAAATTTAGTCATGGCATCTGGGATCTTTCGTTTTACTTCGCCTTTATGGCTTTGTTTTCGATTTTTCACCCAAAAACTATGCACGGTAAAAATATGGGACACCCAAAAGCGATTGGTCCTCATTAAACCATATCTAATAAAATAATATTAAAATTATTACTTGAATGGTTTGACCTGTACCCGTAAGCAAAGTTTCTGCGATGCTCGAGATTATTTAAAATATATATAGTGAATCTATCAAAATAGTATAGGATCCCCTAGAACTTCACTGACAGTGCAAAAAACAAATGCCGATCTACAATAGATTTTTTTTTTTCATATCTGCTCGTCAGCCCTCTCTGAGACATTTTGTTATATTCCAAACACGATATACTTCTAATTACATTTTGCAAAAAACAAAAGCCGGTCGACATGAAACATTTTTGTCATTTATGCACGCCAGCCCTCACCGAGACATTTCATTTGATACCAAAGGTGACATATTTCTAACAATTTTTAGAAAAAAACAAAAGCCGGTCGACATCAAATATATTTGTCATTTATAGAAGCCAGAAAACATTTACATAGAAAACATTCATTTTTAAAATAATTTTAGACTTTAACAAAAACGAATATTTAATATCAAATATAACAATAACTAGAATGACTTAATAAGAATTTATAAACTCTCAGATAGATATTTTTTTTATTTCTGTAACTGTCTGATTTTTAGCGAAAAAGTTACATATTATATTTAATATATCTCAAACAACAGATTTGCGGTTCCATTGGTTATGATTTTATCTGATGTAGAATTAAAATTTAAACAACTTTGTACTGTTGTAGTTTTGCTCTATATTTATTAGGAGATAGAATATTCTCAATTTTTTAAGATCCCATTTTAAAGTCCTATGTTTCTTATTTTATTGCACAGCTGTATACCGGGTGTAGATTTCAATGTTATTTTTTTCGTACTTCTATATCTCTTTACCTATTCATTTTAGCGCTAAAAGCGTAGGAATATAAGTAGTTCAAAAATTAAAAAGGCATCCTATAAAGTCAACTTACTTTCATAATTATTTATATTTAACGATATACTAATTAAATAAAATTTAAGGTTTTTTATAAAATTAATTAAGATTACCTTGATAATATATACGCATATTTTTTATAAATTTAACAATACCGTTTAAACCAGTCTTTGTAAAATTTGTTTCTGTGTATATGAAATTTATTATTTCAAGCGAAAACAAGAACATAATAATATTTTGGTTACATTGCGACGTGTCAAACTAACTGTTAGCGCTAGTCTTATTTTATTTATAGCCAAATCACCAGTATGATGTGAAAAAAAACTTGAATCTCGAGTGGTAATCTAATGAGCTTTTATAATATTTATTATTGAAAATAATATAATAAAATATTTGGTCAAAATGCATAAAGATTTATTACTATGCACAAAAATTTATTACTATAACCATTATTTCATGCGTTGGTAACATAAATGTACAATTAAAACTTAATAGTCATGAATCTTTGGAATTAATATAGACAGAAACTTCTCATCTCTTTCTACGAATAATGAAATGGCAAACGGTAGTATAAAGTATGTGCTTTGAAAAATGAACTTGTGTTTAATATTTGTCGTACTTCTTCAGTTTAACGTTACTATTTTCATCTAATTCTAAAACATTTACAGCTGACTTCTTAATTTGTAAATCTACAATGAATTTGTTTTGACAGGAATAAGGACATTTTATTTCCAAAAGTTCAAATCCGTTTTCTGTTTTGATAAAACCATCATCACTACATCCTAAATATGGTTGGTTAGATAATATTACAACACAACAAGTCCAATTTCATGTATAATATAATTAGTTGAAGCTTGAAATACTGATTTTGCTTTACTTTTGGTTTCCAAGCCATAACGCATAGCTTGATTACAATAAAAAATTGAAAACCATTTATTCCTATTTTTATTATAATAGTCATTGTCATACTTTCTCTGTACTAATTTAATTCTGTTGGTATTTTACATCTACAATGAAATAGTTCATTGCAGAATATGTAGTATTATTGCGAATTTTTGTATCGTGTGCAGTTTTTATTACGGTTTTTGTTTTTTGATTTCATCTTTCTACTTATTTTTTCTTTATACTTCCAGACGTATTTATTTAGAATGATTCTATTAAAACTTTGTGATATTTTTCTAACTGCGCTTGTAAAGGCTTGCTCTAAATCATAGATTGATCAGTTTTGGACTGTATTTTAGAATTGTGACTTCTCTTATAATTGCTCTGTTTCCTGCAGTAGTTTCATTGGTACAATTTGTTATACACAATAAATTGCTAACTTCTTTACATTTCTTAATAAAATGAAGTCTTGTTACGGGTT
>JAQOWZ010000024.1:5933951-6118134 GCA_035578165.1 Stenolophus ochropezus | reverse complement strand
CCAGAGAAACTCAAGTAAGTAAAAATAATGAATAAGCATCTTCATGAGGTAAATTTTAACTTTATTATCTAACAAATATAAAAGTAAAACCTAAATTTTAAAATAACATTATTTACGCTTGCAATTTATCCGTTTCATTATAAAAATTTCTTTTGTAAGCACAGCAGTTCTGAAACATTTTGATAATAACATAATCAAATCTAACTGATCAAAACTATATTACATAGAAATGTTTAGCAGTGATGAGTTGTTTTAAAAAGTCTTAATTGTTATTTGTAAATTTGTTTTTATAAATGTGGTGCGAAGTAGATTTTGAAGCAAATCGGTTCTCAAACAGTGGAGTTTCAAATAACTATAAAATTACACATTCATTCAAGGAGATTTTATTACTACTATATTTATATATCATTTAAATTCAAACACGAAATAAAATTAAATATCGTTAATGAAAAGACTGCAATATTATATGAAAAAAATTATCTTCCACGGAATAAAATTAGTAGTCATTTTTTAATAATGATACCTATGTTACCGACATTCCACAAGTTAGTTGACAGTTTCATTTCATACAAATTTTGTTCATATTTTTTCATTTTTCATATTATATTATATTATATTATATATCATATTTTTTCACTAACTATCTATATTTGAATTCATCTCGAGCATCGCAGTAACTTTGCTCACGGGTACTAAACTTTATATTATTCAAAGTATTCTGGCAACTCAAATAATTTATTAAAATAAATGATATATAATATAACAAAATTTCTAAATTTTAAGAAAAAAATTGTAGAAAAATCTTAAACTAATGTAACTAATTAAAAGTTAAATTCATAATATGTAATAAAGATGCACAAATACCAAAAATCTTCATGATTCACAACGATTTGAAATGGTATGTTTTTCTTATATTCTAAAAAACATCATTTGAATTTTATATTTATAGATATTGGAAACTGAAGCCTAAACTGCATTGTATCTGTGAAGTACATCGAAGATTATATACGAGTTATGTCATTATTTGGACTATTGCAATTATTACAATCTGAAATCGTAATATAGAAGTTCTTTCATCTGGGGCGAAAATATCTTTTAGAAAAAAAGTGTTTGAATGTTTACGTATTTTTATTAATTAATAATATTCTTTTCTAAATACAGGAAAGCGAATCAAATCCTGAGATGAAATCTGCAAGTTAAATTTTCTTCAAATGAATATTACATGAATTACAATCACATGAAAAGGATACAATTTTAATCGAAACATGGTATATTTTAATATAAAAAAAAAAATATAGTACATTGATGTGAAGACAATATTTGGAAGAATGAATTCATTTTAAAACAAAGGCATAATTTGAATAAAGATCATCTTTCTTTATTATATTATTCTTGATTATTTATAGGGTAGCAGTTTCATGAAAAATATTTTTTGGAGTACTTGTCAGTCACGTTTGAAAAGCCGTATTGAATATTTTGGAACTGGAAATGGAAACCTACTCGCTGACTATTCTGCTGCCATCGAAAATCTATATTGACGTAGTAGAAGAATAGTGGTAAATAAATTTATAGGCCAATTCTGAACAAACCTGGAAGTCTTATAGATTTGTAAATCTGTAAAAAACAGATAAAACGCATCCATTTTTATTGATTAATGTAAACTTATACATAAAAGTGGCAACTTTCGTTGGTGTATTATTCATTATTTACAGATTTACATATTTGTAAGACTTACAGATTTGTTCAGAATCAGTCTATTATAAGTATTTAAAGGAAAAACTTTTTTTATTAACTACTATCTTTATTTCGTTGTATTTTCAGAAATTATACATGAAAATAACTACATTATATGAAAGAAACGAGAATATTCTGCAATGTCCTAATAAAGTCAGTCATATTCATAATAATTTTTGCTTACTGCTTTTTCGACAAAACTCTCTTCCTTTATGGCTGAAACTATTCCAATATATTTAATTAATGTAAGTGGTTTTTTTTAACCGGTTTGTTTCCTTAGTTTACATTAATCTTTTTGTTTTTTTGCTACATACCTTATTGACATTATTATTTATTGTAATATTGTAATAATATAGTACTTTCCCATTTTGTGTACCTAAGTTATAATTAAACATTTATTAAAGACAACTGATTTTAAATGATGAATGTGACTACGACATGGGTTAAATTTTAATAAAAAATTAATTAATATCATAAATTATTAATTACAAAATTATTACTATAAATATATCATTTCATTTTTTCAACTCTGTCAAAACTAATTTTTAATTATCAATATAGTTGTCAAATTTGATTTAAATAATAAAAAAGTAAAATTCACGAAATAACCATTTTCATACAGTAATTTTCATTTCTATTTACTAATCAGTAAAACTTTATTTTAAAATTACTTTATTTAAACTTGCAAATTCATCTATTTCATAACATTTCCTTCACCAGTACAGTGTTTCTAAAATTAAATTGTTTTTTTTATAAACTTCAAAAAAATTAAGTAAAAACGAACATGAGAAATTGTTAAGGGTATATGTCAAAAACTGAACATTAAAACAATACAAATTAGCATTAGATAATTTTCGAAAAACTATGAAGTAACTGAATATCATACAAATAAGCCAAAAAAAACACAAATAGGTAAGTTTGAAATAATGAAATAAAGTTTATAAGTATAAAGTTATTATCTAAAATAGATATACTTATACTGTGTATATTTGTGCAGTTTGATATTGGTTTTTGATTGGAATAATATCAGAAAACAAGATCAAACTACGCCGATCTTCCCGTTATATCATTGTTATAAAATTATTTTTATCATATCCATATTTATGTTAAACAAACTTCACAAAATCTTGTCTACGGATATTGTGCAGAATTTGTTTATAGCAATTTATTAGTAATTATTATAAAAGGGAATAAGAAAAAATAAAACTCATACGTTTTTTTATTCTCTATTCTAATCACCCTAAATACAATCACTTTTGCTCCTTCCATAAGTTCACTGTGCGCTAATGCGATCTGTTATCTGTCAATCGTAGTTCACTATCACAACAAGGCGACACACAAAAATCGGAACGCCCGGCACGAGCAAACATTCCTAAAAACTCCGACAATGGCAAAGCAGCATTAGAAGAAAAGAATAATGAATGAACAATTTAGAACTTTTTTTATTTATTTTAAACTAATTAATATAAATTAAATTCTATATTCTAACAAATTAAATTATTTGTTTAAAAAATTGTTAATGAGGTGGTATTTTGCCCACCACTGCCTCGTATTCTGAAAGAAATTTTGCATTAGTTATTAAAATATATAAATATATTGATGTTTGTTTCTTACTGTGTTGTTGGTTTGGTTCCCGCGATAACGGCTGTAATTACCGCGAAAGCGGTCCCGGCCTGCATACCGGCCGCGGTAATTACCTCCTCTACCGCGGGAACTTTCTCCATCTTTCTTCTTCTCCACCTCCTTCTTGTTCTCTCCCTCCTGCTCCTTTTCTTCATTATACCGGCGGTAATTACCGTACCAGCGGCCTCGGGCTGCATACCGGCCGCGGTAATTAGTAATTCTACCGCGGGCGCGGGAACTTTCTCTGTACTTCTTGTCCACCTTGTTCTCTCCTCCGTTCTTCTCCTTTTCTACCTCATTCTCTCCTCCGTTCTTTTCCTTCTCCACCTCATTCTCTCCTCCGTTCTTTTCCTTCTCCAGCATGCCCAGTTTCCTCCTTAGCTCCCCCACATACCTTTCGCCGTCTTCCAATTCTCGTCTTAAATCTCTGATGGTTGCTATAGTAAAAAAATATAAATTTAATAATATAATTTATAGTGTAAAATTATTAATTAAAATTACTTACTGTTTTCTTCCTCCTCAATGCAAACTTTCTCCATTTCTTCATTAGCCATTGCTATACTTTTCAATAATTACTAATAAATTTTGTTTGTATCCAGGGTAATATATTTCACTTTTTTTTTAATAGGAATCATAGTCGCCGTTCGGTCTTCCCGTACAGGTCAAACCATTTATGTAATAATTTTAATTTTTTTACCATTACATGTGGTTTAATGAGGAATATGATCTATTTAGGGTCTACTATTTTAACCGTGCATACGTTTTATGTAAAAAAAAATTACAACTGAGCGAAAGTGGTATCTGGAAACATAAGATCCTAGAAACCATGTCTAAAGTAAAAAAAATCACGATGTCATCAGTCAATTTTGACAATTTAATGTGTAAAATGTAATTAAAATATTTATAAAAATGACAATAAAAATTAGAAATTGAAACATATTTCCATACAATGGAATTATATACAATTACATTTAATGTTGAATGTTGTGTATTTAACATTTTTTTTTTGACATATGACGTTTTGACTGTAACTCAAAAATTCATGGATGTAAGTTTAGTATTTTGTTGGTGATATGTACAGAAATAATAAAGTGAAATGTGTTTAAAACTAAGAATATATTATATTCAGTAACGTACATTTAAAAATTGGCTAAGGGACCATATTAAGAAAATCAGGAAGTATCAGCAAAGCTGAACCATCCTGAAATAAATTAAAATAATTCATGAGACAATTTGATAAATATTGTCAAAATAATTGAGAAAACGACATATATTTTATTATAAAACCAAGAGATAATTTCACGTTGGATTATTTAATTAAAAAACCTACATTTCTATATCGAGTTGCAATCTTATGACTAAATTTACTCTTTTAGAAGAATGTTTACCAATTTATTGTACCATAAATATTTTAAATGATGTCTCTGAATTTTGTTAAACTGTAAGTAACTCCATTTTACAAATTCTTTAGGTATTTAAATAGATATATGATAAGAATAATTGATTACAACAAAGTTTCATTTTAAAACATTCTATGACATTTATAATGGCATGAGATGCTTTTTTAGATAAAAATGTTAACAAACACATATTATTTAAAATATTTCTCAATTTCCAATTGATATATAACATAATAAATCCTTTTTAACACAAAATAAACACGGAAAACTGCATGGATTACGATTACTTTCTGTCCAACGTAACTAAATGTAATGCAAAAATATTAATATTTTCACTAAGGAATAATAGAATAGAATTTAGGGAAATTGGTGGAAATTAGTTCAAGTTAAGATAAAACATTTTTAAATACAAATTTTATGCTATCAGTTACAGAAGTCACATGTTTGTTTAGCAGCTCAGAATATAAGAAAATAAAAATAAATGCAGCCATTTTCATAATACCAAATATTTTTATTTAATCGCATTTTACAGAGATAAACATTCAGAAGTAGTGTTTTAATACTGAAATTTTAGTAGAAAACCTCTGTCAGCCAGTACGGTTGTGTGGTCGTGGCGTGTCTTGTCTGATCGTGTAGATAAGCAACATAGCCCGCCCTGTCCTTGAGGCCCTATTCCTCAGAGGAATGTTGTGCCATAGAGATAGATATATAAATATTTTTATAAAAGGAAAAAATATCACATATTCTTTCATATATAACCAGAAAGTTATTCTGAAATACATTATTTATGCAGAAAACTAAAGATGACAAATAAATTTCAAAAAAGAATTGCAATCATAATCGTTTTGTGATAAATATTTAATAGGATTATATTGATCTGTAAGTGCATATTACAATTTCTTTGTACTTTTCATTGCATTCTACGTGAAATTTGTTGAATATTACAGTGAATCTATCTCCAAATACACGGCAGTAGTTTGAAAAGAAATAAAATCATATTTGAAATTTAAATCTTCACATGAACAATGTCATCCATTCAATTATTAATTACATTAATATAAACAAAAGCTCTATTTAAAACAAAATATTGAGTAATGAAAGTTCATGATTGATAATTTTCGTGGACCGTGAAAGATCATAAAAGATATAGCAAAACAACTTCTGTATATTAGTTGAAAGAAGGCTGGACAACTTGTACTTCAAGATATTATATAAATTAATAATTATAATTTTATAATTATAACTAAAGTACTCTACAAATATAAACACATTTTGTCAAATTTGAATTTTTCAATAATTTTGCTTATACTTACCAGTCGATATTTAGAGTCATTTATTTAAATTTATTTTAACTATTTTAAAAGTATTGATTATCTCCGATTTATACCAACCAAAAAAAAACAATATTACAGTTATTAAAAATATATAATTTAATTAATTTCATTATTACTACTAAATACTTCTCATTTATTACTATACATATATTTGTAAATCCCTATATTTTATTTTTGAACAATTTAATCTTAATTTATTTAATTTTATTTTACACTGTCTAACAGACAGAAATCTAATTACAGAACAGCGGGATCTACAGCTTAGAGTCGGTTCCGAACCACTCGAACACAGCGGTATTTATTTTTGGTTATAGGTTTGTCCTCACTGGAATTTGAATCCTAGATGTCACACTTTACTCAACGAGTCAAAGCGCGTTAGCTACCGTTTTTTGTGGTTAGATAATATTAATTACTTCTTTACTTGATGAAATTAATTTATTTAATTTATTATTTTATTACTGTGACGACATTAGAAAAATAATAATTAGCATAAACTACAAATTTTACAAGCTAACAATGAAATTAATATGTATTAGCATTATCAATGAGTTACATAGATGTATAAAAAATTGATAATCGAAATAAGAATCGTATTCAAGTTTTTTAAACAAGGCGCCAAAATTTTTACCTATCTTGTGTTTGGTACCATATTGAAAGCATTCGACAAGGGCTGGCTTTGCAGACATGAAAAAAATGATGGACATCGGTTTTTGTTTTTTAGCAGAAAATTCTCAGAAGCATGTCGTGTTTGGTCTCAAATGAAAGGTCTCGTTACGGGCTAACGAACAGAATTTACAAAAACGATCCATGTTGATCGGCTTTTGTTTTCTGAAAAAAGTTGTCAGAAGTATGTCGTGTTTAGTATTAAAAGAAACCATTCGACAAGTGCTAGCTTAATCAAATCAAATTAATCATCAAATGTTAAAATTTCACTGACGCCGGAGGCCTAGGGAAAGCTCAGCATAGCTGAGCATTCGCTAGTCATATACTATTTTGGTAGATTCACTATCTATATATCTATCTATCTATATTTGGATTCATCACGACGATCGGGCATCGTTTGTCCAGCGCAAACTCGTAGACCATTCAAGTAATTGCTGTAATTTTTTTTTTTAAGTTGTAGGGTCTAATGTGCTGGAGTGCCTTTTGGGGGTCTCATATTTTTACTGTGAGTGGTTTTTGTTTAAAAAATTAAAAACTGTGCAAAATTGGTACCTTGAAACAAAAAATCCCAGAAGCCATGTCAAATGTGAGAAGAATCACGGTTGTCATACGTCAAATTTGACAATTCAATATGAAACTTTTATTTGATTTATTTTGAAAATGAAAAGGGATATTGTAAATATAAATATATTTTTATACATTATAATAGTGAGCGAAATATATACAAATACACTGAATGTTAAGTGTGGTGTTTTTAAAATATTTAATTTTATGACATTTGACGTTTGACAATCCGTTAGGCTATAATCAAAAAATTCTATTTTCTATTTTCAAAGAGAAATATACAGAAATATAAAGTAAACTTTGTTTAAAAGAATATGTACAATACACTTTGTAATGTAAGTATATCATTTTAACCCATAAAAGGTATAACATCTGACAGAAATAGAAAGAGAAAGCAATGTAAACAAAGAAAGAAAATAGCTTGATGAGTTGGATCAGTTCTGGGTTATGTCAAACGTACCAAGTAAACAGAATTAACCTACTAGATTACTTAAAAAGTCCCAAATAAATACGGCCCATGTACATTATTTAAATAAGAAGTAAGTTGAAAATAATTTAGAATTCGATTAAAATAGTACCGTTAAATTCAAGAAGTATATTAAAATCAAAATTTTATTATGTTCTTGTTTTTGTTCAGAATCAATAATTGTTATACATATAAAATTAAATATGAAAATATTTAATTGTTGAATAATTATATCGATTCCTTCTTTACCAGATGCAATAAAATTCATAATTACTGCCATCTATGTGTTTTTAATGTATTTAAAACATTGATTTTCTCTGATATACACAGAATTTTTTTTTACCTACCTATAACTATAAAAATTATTGGTATATATTATTTAAAAATATAGATTTAGTAATTTAAAAATAATATTGTATACTAATTAAATTTATCAACAACGTTGTAGTTATTTTTAATACAAAAAATACAATAATTTTAAATAAAATAATAAAATAAATTAATTCCAAGATGAAATTTGGAAATACAGAGATCTTTAAACACAAACATTAACGAAAAATGAGCAACTCTTTTGGAATATACAATTAACAAGGAATGAACAATAATAAATCAATACAGGAGAAATATAAATAGCAATGACAGTTATTTCCAAAGAACAGTGGAGTACGAATATATATGCCAGCAAAAGCACAAATAGTTAAATAATTAAATGGAGTTTCTAAGATTTATAATAAAATGAAAAATATAATAAGTAGTATATGCGCCCATTGAGCACAACGGCACGCATATACTACTCTCTCTAAAAATTTTTTCATTTAGAATTTACAATTTTATAATTTCAAGTTTACCAACTCACTCAGAAGAAGTCAAGTAAATATTATGTTGAGCACAGCGGAACGCATATACTACTACCACAAAAGGAACTTTTGAGCACAAACGGAACGAACGGAACGCGTAAGTACGAATTGTGCTGGTTGGCATTATTTTTAAAAGTGTTTTGGTTGTCCTACATGATATTTGAGTGCTAAAATACGACTGGTAATTGTTTATCGCGTTTATTTAATACCCGTACGGTAGTGTGTCTATACAATTGTTGTCTATATTGTTGATTATGCGCTTATCATATGTGAGTTGAAACGTTTTGGTCTCATTTTTATTAATTAGGTTTTTTGTTTGTTTGTCTCTAGTTATATTATTATATTTAATTTCGACAGTATCTGTTTCTTTATGAACGATTTGTCTTAGGGTTTCATGATTAAGCTTTTGTGAATTTTGGTGGTTTAATGTAAACCCTTTAATTTTGCATACGCATTTGCACATAGCATCACACGCGCAGTTATTAACTTTATAGGAATAACTTTTTGGACCAGTTGATAAGAACTCCTCAATATATGTATTAGAACCAAGTTCATCTGTCCAATCGCCTAACATACAACCTGTTTCAACAGTATTTAAACCGTTGTCAACATAGAAAACGCTGTCTGTGTCAAAATAAAGAACTGTATCTCCTAGTTTGTCAAGCACATCATATAATCGTAAGCGTGCATTAGCAGTTGTGTATGACGCTATTGCTATATTGGTTGCAGCATTATTTTCAATGTAGTAGTTTTTAAATTTGTATGTGACATGTACAATATTATCATTAACAAACACACAATCAATATTTGTTAGTCTGTCATCTAAGAGAATTTCGTAAAAACGTGCTGGTTCAGTAACATATTCTGATTTGGACATGTTTAATCTTTGACCAAATTTTCCCCACAGTGAATTTAAGCATATTTTGGCTACAGCTCTTTTACCGGGGTTTTCAATAATTGATTTAGGGTTTAAGTCTATATTTAATTTGTTTTTAACTGCTACTATATAGTCTTTTATTGTTTTAAAATCATTATCCCATGATGAAGTTTCTAATTTTATTTTCATAAAGTCTTTAATATAGCCTTTAAATAAGTTATTAGATTGTTGTTTATAATGCCAAACTTCATAGATTTCTTTAATTTGATATCCTTTTTTTATTGCTTTTTTAACTTCAATTGTAGTCCACGTACCTGTTAAACAACGTTCTTCGCTACTGTATTGACAGATATTGTTACGATTTAAAACACATTGGTAACACAATGGAAACATTAATTTTTCATTGTTGTTTATTTTTGTTTTTATAGATAGTACAGGGTGATATAATTTTTTTGGTGGTAATATTTTACATTTGATAAAACCAAACCACTGGCTATTATATTTATGAGGTTTTTCAATTATTGTAGGATGACCAATGGGAAAGTAATCATAATATTGAACTGTTGGATACAAGCTGCACACATCAATATATTTAATTTTTTCACCGGGTTTAACTTTATATTTTAATTTTGTAGCATTTGTACGGCCTCCAAAAAACAAGAGTCTAGGATCTAACGAAGTAATAATATTTGGTTTTGCACATTTTTTATAATTTTTCTCCCACTTACATTCCCACATTTCTATAACAGTATAACCATGTCTCTTAAGTAATTCAGTTCTCATTACTGTTTTGTTATACAAATAACTGAAATGTGTTTTTGTAACATTATTAATATTATTAGGTGTATAACATTCTTTACAACCATGCCAAAAACAGCCGTGGAATTGATATATAGTTTTATTTATACTATCATATCCATCCACTTTGTTGCCGCATATAATTTCTTCACAACCGTTTAAAGCGTGTTTTATGTTTTTGTTATTAAAACTTTCTAACCAACTAATAGATTTTTGACTATAACAGTCTGTCTGTTTTTTATCAATTACACCTATTGTGTTGTTTTGCAAATATTTTGATCTGTAAATAGCCATACACACACTAGCTATAGTTAAATATCTAAATGGATCAATGTTTGCAATTTCGAGAAATTGGTTTCTGAGTTCTATACAGCCTCTTCTTAAAATATTAACGTCTGACTGACAATATTCACGAAGTTCTTTTTTATTATCAAATATGTAATTCTTACCAAGTGATTCATACCACTTTAAAAATTCTTTGCGTTGTTTTGGTTTCATAGAATCATAACCATAGAAATCTTTATTTGGTATGGGTCCAACATAGTTATTGTTTTCAGGTGTGTTATAATAATGTGGATAATATCCTTTTTTGAGTTCTTTTAAGCCAAATGTTTTTGGGAAGTTACTAAGAGGCCCAGATACAAAATTTATGCTATCAATTATTTTTAGATTTATATTTTTAATTTCGAGTAACATGAGTTTTGAGCCATTATATATGGTATATGGTTTTATAGTATTTTCTAAGCAATATTTTAATATGAAATGTGAATCATAAGCTTTAGTATTATGTGCTATACATGTATATCCTTTATGTTGTTTATTAATTAACCACTTACAAAATTCATCGTTATTATAAAATATAAATTCAGTTCCATCGAAATACTGAGCAATAATTAAATTAGGTACGTGTATACCTGTATTTTGCTGAGCTTCATAGTCAAAGAATATATATTTTTCTGTGTATGAACAATTTTTACATAATTCACAATTTTTACAGTTACCAGGTTTACAATTTTTACAGTTTACACAATTACATTTTCCACCATTTTGTGTTTTTGGTTGTATGTAACATTTGTGTTCTTTGGCAAGTACAGGATTTTTACAATTTGTACAAAATTCCCAACCGCAATTATGTTGTTTATCAGTTGTATATATTTTTTCACAAACTTTACATCTTTTTCTTGCATTACACACGCGGTATTTTAAATGATTATTATAACAGCTTTCATAAGAAAAACATATATTACAATTATCGCAGTACACATTTTTAGACTCTTCTTTATCTGTATGTTCAGGCTGAAGACAAAGGTGACAAAGTTGTTTTATTATTTCTTTACATTTATGATTTTTATTATAATATGCCTTATTACATATTTTACAGTAATAACTAGATCCATAGAAACCAGTCATACTATTAATTACATCAAAGTGGTTACCGATTTTATACAGATATAATGTGATATCTTTATCAATACCGCTATATATTACAGAGTTAAAATTTTCCGAACATATTATTTTAATTTGAATATTCAGTAATGTTTCCACATTTTTTATATCTTCCAGAGTAAAGCCCTCTTCGGTATATGTTTGTAGTTTGTTGCATAAATTATTTGTTAAAACTGTTTGTAGATTTCGACCCATTCTAATATACCTTAAGTTATTATTTGATACTTCTCTATTATATAAGTTTAGTTCTTGATATATTTTTGGATTATTTTGATACGTTAATGCTACAATTATTGCTCTCGGTGCACATAAGTTATCTCTATTATTAATTCGTGTTATAGACTGTTTAGTCTTTATATTTTCTGCTAAATTTAATATTTTTGTACCACCACCCGCCCCTTGAGGTATATTAATTACTTGAGCATGAAATATTGTATTATCTAAATTAATTTCTTCTTCATACTTTAAAGCATTGTGGAAGTAGTTGATAAATTTTTGTGCATTGGTGTCTTGATTAACATTAATAGTTACATGGTTACTTAATTTTGGACTTTCTAAAGTTAGTATAAATTTATCTCCATTTTTATAATTAGTTTTTTGTTTAACATGGCTAAGCATTTTACTTATATAACCTTCAATATCACTCAAGTCTTTTAATTTTATTTTTAAAATTATTTGATGTGTTTTGTATTTCTTTATATATTTGCTATTTATGTTTTCAATTATTAATTTGTCATTATTTCTGGGAGCGGGTGTAGGTGTTATATTTATATTATATCTAGGTGATGGTGTAGGTTTTTTATTTATATTATATCTAGGCGCTGGTATAGGTACATGTGCTTTAATTTTATGTACTAGGTCAGATTTCTTTAGATTTGAATACCCTTTTATATTTTTATTTTTACATATTACACGTAAATCTTTAACAGTTTTTTTACTTAGACAATCATGATTATTACTTTGATCATAATCAATACCACAGAAATTACAATTTGCATATTGAATAATATTTGTAGAGGTGTTTATCTGAGATGTACTCGGCTCATTCATTTCCATTTATTACAAAATAAATTTGTTAATACTTTTTCAATCTTTAAATTTTAGGTGCTAATTAGAGAATGCAATTTAGATTTTTTGTATTATATTACTCACTCCTGATTCTGCTTTTTTAATAAGAGAAAGAAATGTGATATCACAGTCTATTATAAAAGAAGATGACGATAAAGATAAAATTAAGAAAATTTTAACCCAAATTAAGCATATCTTTAAGTGCGGACTCCTTTTCTTTTAAGTACAATTTACCATAGTGTTTATTACTTTCTTTATGAAGTTTTAAATGTTGTTTTTTTACTGTTTCACCACAAGTACACACTTCGGTGTTTTCATTATAATATTTACGCATATATTTATTTATTTTGTCTTTATTTTTCTTGCGATAATCTTGCATGTAACTATTGACATTATTTTCAGTAGTCATTTATAAGAGAAAAATTTTGTTAATATTTTTTCATTTACATTTATCTTATATCTAAGGATTGTACAAAATTATGTAAAGTTAAATATGCACAATGAATAATTAGAGATTGGAGCAACGATTTATTACCATACCTATATTCCACTAAACAATTTAAATAAATATTTCTATACTCCTTGTTTTTCGGTATGTATAACGACAGAGGAACTATTGAAATTTTTTTTAATAATATTGATAATAATAATCTTGCTGTTCTTCCGTTTCCGTTTACGAATGGATGAATGTCCAAAAATTTTTCAAAGAATTGTGCTCCTATGTCGAACCAATTGTCGGAAGTAATTTCAATACTTGTAACAGATTTAAATAATTTGTCCATAGCACAGGATATTTGACTAGGATCTAAATAGTAATAATCTATCCCACTAGGTTTTGAACAAGTTGTTCGATAGATTCCTCCATTAAAAAGTTCATGTCCTATCATTTTATTTATATTTTTGGCCAACAGTACATCGAAGGCCTTGAATGAATTATTTATTATCGATTTTTCAAATAAGTAATGAGTTGCTTTTGATAAATTTCTTGTTTTCTTACTATTTCTACAATCAGTGTTCCCATTTAACGAGTTAATCGTATCTTCCAATGTCTGTGTTCCTGTATTTTCACCAATGTTACATTCTGTAATATATTGCATATGATAATCATTTTCAAAGCCACAAATATAATTATAATTATTCGGGTTTTCTATAAATTGTTTTACTTGATTAAAGTATTTAGGAATTTTTTCAAACATTTCAGATATATTTTCTCCATAATCATTTATCCAATACGGTTGTTCCGCATATAATATATCATTTTTTTCATTGTAATATTTACGCATATATTTATTTATTTTGTCTTTATTTTTCTTGCGATAATCTTGCATGTAACTATTGACATTATTTTCAGTAGTCATTTATAAGAGAAAAATTTTGTTAATATTTTTCATAAGAAAACATATATTTAATCAAAAATTCATTCCACAACTTATCCTTTTTATTGTTAATTTTCTGTGGCTTGTGATTTGAGTCTAATTCAGGTAACGCTATGAATTTGTTTATGAAATATTTATGTGATACATTATTTCTATAACCACTTGCATATAAAAAGCTAAGCAAATATGGATATTTTTGAATTATATCATCTTTAGTAGTAGCATTAAGAGATGTATAAAAATTAGGTTTAATTACAATTCGATAATTATGAACTAATTTCTCAACATATTTCATTTTATCTACGTGCTTAATAAATAATTTCTTATTTTGTTTATTAATTATATGAAAATTACAATTAACGCATTGTGGTACATGAGCTGAATTATCGAATGAATATTCTAGACACTGTCTACATTTTTCATAGACTTGTTCATCAATATCTATAACCCGAGCATCTGGAATACTAAAAATTTCATTTATTTTATTTATTTTTTAACACTGGAGTAATAATAATTGAACATTTATTAATACGTTGTTGAAATCTTTCACGATCTACAGCATATAGATGCCAAATACCTTTACGACTTGCTCTATAAGCATAATTCCAAGTAAACATATAATGTATTTTAACATTATCACTAAATCTAACACTTAAAAACCTCTTAGCGCTCCTAGAAAAATTCTGGAGTTATTGTATTTTTTTCAGTAACTGATTCCTCAACTACTGGTGTCTCAGTAACTGATTCCTCAACTACTGGTGTCTCAGTAACTGATTCCTCAACTACTGGTGTCTCGGTAACTGATTCCTCAATAGACTCTTCAGTAACTGATTCCTCAACTACTGGTGTCTCAGTAACAGATTCCTCAACAGATTCTTCGTTATTAGCAACTGCGACTGATTCTACGTCTGATTCACTTTCAAAATTCGTATACAAATACTTTTCTATTGCTATTACTCGAACATTTGTATCTTTAACAGTGTTACTAATATCTTCAATCTGTGTTCTCAATGGATTTGAATTATCATTTGTCATATCTAGTTGATTTATTAAGTTTCTACAAACGTTTAAATCGTCGTTATTAAGCTTTTCAATTAGTTTAACTATACGTCTTAAGATAAACGCACATTCTGACAGTTTCTCCTTATTCGCCATTTATTAGAGAAAAATTAATTTGATTTGAAAACAATATCCCAATGAATTTTATTATGAAAGTCTTCCAAAAATTGTTGACTATACCGTTTCCAATAATATGATAATACAGTCCAATCTAATTTGTCCTGAAACTCTCTAATAAACTCTTCATCTAAGTTTGGTTGATACGATATTTCAATAAAGTCAAGTTTATCCTTAAACACTCTAATAAAATTTAAACTTAAATTCTTTCTGGTTGAAATTATGTGCCATGGAAGTTTTTCAGCATATTTAGTCATAAAGTATTCACTTAAATTTTTTCTTTTAGCAACAACATTAAAGTCAATATACTCAATCATATCTTCTAAAAAGTCATCACTTAAATTTTCATGACTTGATATTTCAGGCCAATCTACTTTATGTAAATACCTCATACAGATATCTTCACTCAAATCTTTTCGCTTTGATAATATAGTAAAATTCACATACTCTTCGTATTTTACAATATGATTCTCATCAAAATCATAACGACCTGATATTTCATCCCACTTAACTTTACTATGATCAATTTCCATTGGAAAACCATAATCATTCACAAACTCAATAAAGTAAATATGTGAAAGACCTGTTAGAAAACTGTCAATCAATCGAAGTTGCAAGTACTGACTCATCATTTATTAGATAGAAATTATACGTTTATAATTTTTGTTATCTCAAACAATAGTTCGTTTTGAGAAAGATGTGTTTCAAAATGATTTCCATAATATCTAATATCAATAGTTTCTTTAATTTTGTTGTATAAATTAATACTGTTTGGATTATACTCAAGTCTAAGTATAACTACCATGTCTGGATATACAGTTCTTAGCATCTTGATGCGATTATTAGCTTTACACTTTTGAACTCTAAGCACATAATAAGGATATTCCCACATGTGATTTTTTTCAATAAGTATAAACTGATGATGTTTGTTTGTATTGTTTGGTTTAGAAACTACATCACGCTGTATTTCTTCAACCTTTTCTGCTAAAGATTCTACTTTACTTTTCAGATTGTTTACTATAGCCTTGTACTTGGACTCTATCTTGTATTCTCCATATTTTCTTATTGATGGTAAGACTTCAGAAGTAACCCACCGCTTAAATTCTTTTGCTTTTGGAAGTTTAGAAGATAGTATTAGTGAATATAAACCTGATTCA
This sequence comes from Stenolophus ochropezus, assembly GCA_035578165.1. Classification (NCBI taxonomy): domain Eukaryota; kingdom Metazoa; phylum Arthropoda; class Insecta; order Coleoptera; family Carabidae; genus Stenolophus; species Stenolophus ochropezus. Next base: position 6,101,595 of record JAQOWZ010000024.1, on the reverse strand, counting down.
TTAACATATACAGTATTTGGTTGGTTATTAAAGGGGGTCGCGTTTTGCGACGCCCTTATAAATTCATATATTGTACGGTCTTCTCTATCAATATGCTTAATAATTGCATCTCTTGAATTTGTATATCCCAATATCTCAGCAACATCTTTTGCTTTGAACCAAGGATTGTTATCTTTATCTGCTAGATAATTGATTTTATTATTATTGAATATTATGTTGTTGTTTATAAGGTCTACAACTGATTCCATTTATTACAAATAAAATTTGTTAATATTTTATACTATTAAAATGATTCATAGTTTTTATATACATTTTGCCACCTGGTTTATATAAATACTCTTTTATTAATCTTTGCAATGATATTATTTTATTGTATTTACTTAATAATCTGTTATATTCATCACTAGGTATCTTGTCTTTAAATTCAGTTAAAAATTCTATTGAGAAAATATAGTTTTTTTTGCAAAGTATAATTTCATCTTTATCGTGGAACTTGACAATTAACATTTGATATTTTGATATACATTTCCAATCAACTTTATCTTGAAACTCTCTTATAAAAGGTTCTGATAATGTTTGAGATCCTGATATTGCTTTCCAGTTAACTTTATCTTGAAACTCTCTTATAAAAGGTTCTGATAATTTTTGACAACATGTTATACATTTCCAGTTAACTTTATCTTGAAACTCTCTTATAAAAGGTTCTGATAATTTTTGATAATATGATATTTCTTTCCAGTTAACTTTATCTTGAAACTCCCTAATAAAAGGTTCTGATAATTTTTGAGATCTTGATATATTATGCCAGTTAAATTTATCTTGAAACTCTCTAAAAAAATCTTCTGATAATTTTTGATAATATGATATTTCTTTCCAGTTAACTTTATCTTGAAACTCCCTAATAAAAGGTTCTGATAATTTTTGAGATCTTGATATATTATACCAGTTAACTTTATCTTGAAACTCTCTAATAAAAGGTTCTGATAATTTTTGAGATCCTGATATACATACCCAATCAACTTTATCTTGAAACTCTCTAATAAAAGGTTCTGATAATTTTTGACGTGATATGTAATACCAATGAACTTTATCTTGAAACTCTCTTATAAAAGGTTCTGATAATATTTGATCACATGATATATATTTCCATTCAACTTTATCTTGAAACTCTCTAATAAATTCTTCTGATAATGTTTGACCACATGATATGTAATACCAATCAACTTTATCTTGAAACTCTCTAATAAAAGGTTCTGATAATTTTTGAGATCTTGATATACATACCCAATCAACTTTATCTTGAAACTCTCTAATAAAAGGTTCTGATAATTTTTGATAATATGATATTTCATTCCAGTTAACTTTATCTTGAAACTCCCTAATAAAATCTTCTGATAATGTTTGATATGTTGATATTCGCACCCAGTTAACTTTATCTTGAAACTCTCTAATAAAAGGTTCTGATAATGTTTGAGATCTTGATATATTACGCCAGTTAACTTTTTTATGGTTTATATTTAAATCCATGGCTTTAGCAAAGTTAATATGATCCATATTATACAAGTAATCATCTATACAGCGTAATGTCCAGTAATCCATTTATTACGAAATAATTTTGTTAATAGTTTTATGTAGATAAGATTGTGATGACGTTTTGCTCAGCCGCGCGGCGGAGCAAGATTCTCATGATCTGATTTGTCTACGATAGACTCCAGTCTGCGACTATACAATATTCTTTGCATCAATCCAAGAATTATGAGTATTATCAAACCCTAACCATTTTACATATGCTTTATTACCTTTACGTTTAATTACTTTCTCAACCAAATATACGTCATCTCTAGCAAAATTTAATTCTTGTTCATAGAAACAACCTTTTAACTCTTGCTCTTTATAATCTTTCAAATGATAAGTTATTGGATTCGAATATATTATTTTACACACAGTGAATATCTCATTTGACCAATTAGGCGTATAACCTTTCTCAAAAACTGTTTTATATTTAGATACTCTAACTTTATCGCCAATTTGATACTTGGGTTTATAATTAGGAATTTCTTCTTGAAACAGAGGTTTTAATTTTTCTTCATTCTTTTTCTTTGATGCTTCAATGGGTGTCATTTTTATCGTACTATGTTTTGTATGATTGTAAGTATTTACTAGCACAGGTAACATGTCAAGCCACTTGTAATTACCATTAATTGTAAATTGTTTCCACATTTTTTCTTTCAAAGTTCTATTAACACGTTCTACTACACTTGCTTTTCTTTCTGAATATGTTGAATAATGATTAATATTATTTTCTTTCATTAACGCTTGAAATTCTTTATTGTAAAACTCTAAGCCATGATCAGTTTGAAGATTTTTCGGTACTCGTTTCACTAGTCGCAGACTTAAGTCTGCTTCATCTGACGCTAAAATTGATTTAAATGCGTTTGTTATACTGTTACCAGTTTTATTCTCAACAGGTTTTGCCCACAAATATTTAGAAAACACATCAATTACAACTAATAAATATTTATAACCTTTATTCACTCTTGAATATGGAATCATCTCAACTAAATCAGCTTGCCACAAATCATCAATACCATATGTTATTACTTTACGTGTTGGAAAATTTCGTCTTAGTGGTTTATGTAACTCGCTTGCAATTTGTTCTCTAGCGTTATTACTTAAATTTTTTTTATAAACTTTGATTTCTTTGAACCACATTGGGAACACTTTGCCTGTAACATAGGTCGACCATTTTTAGTTACTGTTTTAGTAACGCTAGTTGAATTTGTTTGAGACTTACATTTAAGACAATATATTAATTCAGCCATTTATTAATTAAAAAATTGGTCTGTGACTACTCCAAGAGTCTATTAATTGTATCATGATTTAAATTTGTTGTGTTGATCACACTTTCAGCAAATATTTGGAATACATTGTTATATGTTTTAACGAAATCAAGAAAATCTTCCTTGGTTAATTCTGATTTTTTATTAATTGCGCTATAGTTAACGTTTACTATTTTATTAGTGTTATTAGCAAATACCTGAAATAAATCATTTACTGCTTTATGTAAATGCAAAAAAAGTGTTGCTATTTTTCTATTAATTGATTCATTTTGTGCTTTGTTTAAATCATTTTTAGTGTTTTCCAATTTTTTATTAAGTGTATTATACTTTAAATTTATAAATCTCTCAGTGCTATCTGAAAATTCCTTTATTTTTAAATTATTCTCATTAAATTTTGTTGTTATTAAAGCATTTATTTTACTTGTTTCTGAATGAACTTGCTGAATTTTATTCTCATATTCACCAATAATTCTTGACACAAAACCTTTTGTACAAGCATCTGTGTCTTCTTCAGGATCTTGTGTCTTGCATAATCTCTTGTTTTGAATATCATAATTACCATCACTTGTTAATTTGAAACCAATTCCTGACTCGCCTTTTACACCTCTTGAAAATATTTGATTATTAGAGTAATCATCACTCTCACCAAACTTGTTTAATACCATTTATTACACTAAAATGTTCCCGCTTCTTTTTTGTTTTTTCTCCTTCTAGTTCTTCTTCTATATTCATGATTTCATTTCCAACATTGTCATTACCAGCGGTTTGTTCAGCTTTAAGGAAATTTAAACGTTTTTCTAGTTCGCTAATAGTGTTCCAATAAACATATTCTTTTTCCTTGTTGTTATATTTTTTAAATCCTTTTCCTGTTTTCGGTGTTGAAGTTAGGTCTTCCAATGAGTGATACTGTGATACAGGTGTTGTCGGCGTAGTTGGTATATCTGAAATATCGGATAAATCTTCTGTTTGAGGAAATTCTGGTGACTTTGCTCTAGCTTCGTCATACAATTGTTGTCTTTGTTTTTTACGTGGAGATTGTTTTTTGCTTGGAGATTGATCCTTATATTTCTCCCAAATAGGTTTAATAATTTTGTTATATTTGTTGCTTCTACTTGCTCTCGGTTTAGACGGATCATCAACTCTTTGTATACAACCGCTATGTATTAAAATTTTCTTGTAATTTTCTAGATCCTCTGGTGTGTAATCTTTAGGTTCTTTTTCAGTTAATAAACTCCATATACCATGTGTAGATGGTACTTTAAATTCAACTATTTTCTCATCTTCACCAACCTTGTGGATATTAATATTATCACGATCATACGTTACTAGCACGTTTTTACTATCAATTTTACCGCTACTTCTATTAATACCAAAAGTTTCATCTATGTTTGATTTGACTGTTTTTGTAAGATACTTATCTCCTAATGTTTCATCACCTAACGCTCTATCTCTTGATGTTCCCGGTTGAATTTCATCAATACTCAGATGTGGCCTTTTGTATAGTTTTTTCTGTTGAAAATTATCTTGTATTTGTTTCAATATTTTAGTTTGTTCTTTACCACTTTCTGTTTGATTTAGTATGGCATTTTGTAATGGTACTAGAGCGTTTGTAATAGGTTCGTATTGTTTTAGTAATTTTTCGTGTTTAATAGAATGGCCTTCAGTTCGTTTAATGTAAGCTGCTTTAGCTTTGTTGAATGATTCTCTATACTCCTTTACTTTTTTCTCATCCATTTATTACATTAAAATTACCGTTCATGTTCCATGTTGATGTTTCATGTTCTATGTTTCATGTTTCATGTTCCATGTTGATGTTTCATGTTCCATGTTGATGTTTCATGTTCTATGTTTCATGTTTCATGTTCTATGTTTCATGTTTCATGTTTATACTAAAAGCACCTCATTGAAGTTTCGACTGTATTTACCGTTGCTTACATCTTTTTCTAAATTTATTACAAGAAAATCATACTTCATTTTCCAACAAAAAGTACATAACTGTCTAAACGTTTCAAAAGACATATCTGTTCCAACATGATCATCATAGATATGTTTCAAATTAGTATTGTCGTTATGTTTAAAAACAATAAGCAAATTTAAATTATCACGTATCATTTGTTTAGGTATACGACTATATGTTTGACAAAGGTAAAAGCAACTTATTCTTTTATGTCTACCTCTATGGAAATATTCCTCTATTACTTTCTGTTTGTCGCTAGCAACGTCGTCAAATATAATTACTGATAATGGTGGGATTTCTTCAACTCGTTATACATCATCTGAATTATTATATGTGAAGAAACCAATTTTATACTGTTTCTTAATATGTTTATTTATTTCACTTACATAATTTTCAAGATACTTGTATAGTGGTTGATTTAAAGATTTTGAGTAAATGTAGATATTACTATAGATTAAACTGTTTTTATTATCAGTCAATATTCGAATTAAAATATTTGTTTTACCACAATTTGATGAACCTACTATTCTAGCTCTAATTATATTAGGATAATATTTATAATACTGTATATTTTCTTGTTCTATAACACATTTTTGCAACCCGTTACCAAGTTTTTTTATTTTAAAATTGTTGCAGACCATTTATTTATAAAAATTATTCTTTCCTTACCATGTTATCACCAGGACTATATGCTACAAATGAGTCATTCGCAATAATACAGTGAATCATCGTGTTTGTTGGTGCTTGTTTTTCAAATGTGAATTTAATTGTAAGATTTGTAGGTCTTTCTTTAATAATTCCACTCTTATACGTTAAATCAAACACAAACAAGGGATACTTTTTAATAAAATCTTGTTTCTTAATAATGTTATTCAGTAGATCTGCATCTTTATTGGGATAGTACGTTTTCTTAAGATCGCAATACATTGAATACAATCTGCTATACATGTTTAATTTTATATTCAAATCCATATCTTCTACAGGATAATATTCAACTTCACTAAACAATAATCTTATGTTTTCTACATCACAAAAATCAAATTCTGAATTATTTTTCGTAAAGTCAAATTGTCTATTGGTTTGTAAAGCAACAATAACATATTGAGGTCTTTTAGATAAAGTGGTAATGGACCAAGAATAATTTTTGGATTGTGCCAAGAATGTTGGGTGATTTGTATAGGACCAGTCCAAGTATGTTATTGTTAAATATTTATTTGATTCAATTAATTTATTGATTTTGATTTTCTCATCTATGATTGGTGTAATATGAGGCATTTCCCAAATTATATCGGTTAAATGAATTTTCAAATCTTTATCTTTTACTTTATTTCTCGATGCCTCTGTGGTAACAATTAAACAATTTGCGTCACTGGTATTTCTTAAAAACTCTATTGATTGTGATACTCTCAACACGGGTTTATTATACTTTTCAAATAGTGAAAATATTTGTTTAACTGGTACACTTATTGAAAAATAGCCATCATCAGTAATTAAATTGGAACCATCCCAACCTTCAAGAATATAATTATTTAGTGCAACACATAATCCTTTCAATAAAATATTATAGCCTGGACTGTTTACTTCTTGTACTACTTTATTATTAATTTTGTACACTATATCACTAAACATGTGCATATAACCATTTTTCACAAATTTTATATTTTTGTAATCATCTTTTAAGTCAACATCTGTACAAATAATTTGACCATTCAAAATAATATTACTGTTAGCTGTATCAAACTGAGCATCTTGACTATTAATATTAATAGTTGTACGTCTATTTGTATCATTTATATAATCTTTCAGTTGTGGGTAATATTTATGATAGTCATATTTTTCTATTATTTGTTTCTCACTTTTCGGAGCACCAGTGAACACTAGTGATGTACTCATTTATTTAGTAAAAAATAGTGCTTATTTAATTTTTCGAATCTCAAATTGTACTTCTACATATTCGCCTCTAAAATCAATGTACACCATGCTGATCTTTTAATTCTAATTTAATGTAATCTATAAAATTTCTACCTTTTAACAGGTAACGATCCAAATTTTTAGGTATAAATACAATATCATAACCTGGATTAACTGTAATATAAAAATCACTAATAATGTCAGTTTGTTTTGAGTTTACGTATTGACCTATAGCTAGGGGACAGTGAATGTTAATAGATTTAATTTTGAAAATATCAATTTCGTTATCTGAAATATATTTCTTGTTTGCTTCAGTTGTTTGTTTGTTAAATCCTAATAAATTTAATATAGAAGTATCATCTATAAAAATTGAATACGGTGATTCTATTTCACATTTAAAGGTATTAGTATTGGGTGTTAAAACGAAACCATCGCCAATTTTTTCTTCAAAAATATCTTTTATATGATAAACAGAATACGTACCATCTTCAATAATAAATGTTACAAATTTACTGTTTTTAATAATTGTAAGTGTGTTATTTTTTAACTTTTTCGAAACATTGGGTATTTTAAAATTTGATTTAAATTTTCTAATACATATTTCATATTCACCATCACTGATATCTAGCGGTGGATAAAATTTTGCTTCTAACACAGATGAATCTAAGTTTGCAGAATTATTCAGTTTAAATATTCCGCTCTCCATTTATTTATCTAAAAATCTTAAGCATAATTTACCACATATTGTTTGATCATATTTCTGGTAACTGTCATAATTATAATATATATTTGCTTTACCTGAACTATTAAAGTATTTTATTAATTTCTTTTCTGGGTTAACGTTGCCGAACGAATCAAAATAATATATATTATTATTTATCTTCTTATAAGCAATCCAATGAGTACCAGGTCCTGAGTTTGAGTCTAGATTTACAATACCAGTTTCGTTTTTATTTATTTTCTTAGGTAATGTGTCATCCATAAATACACCTCTAAAATATGGAATTTTTAACTGTTTAGCGTAATTTATTAGTTCAATATCGGATAATGCTTTATTTGAAATTTTTATTTTTTTTTAGACTTGTTCCATTCAACATCACCTATTGAAAAAATTCCTTTACCAGTTTTCTTAACACCTGAACCTTTTTTTCCTTCAATTGCTTTATTGTGACGTTTAGCCTCTTCAAGCATTTTATTTTGATATTGTTTTTTATGTACTGCTTGAGTTATACCTGCTGCTCCACCAGCAGCGGCTCCTAATGCTGCTATAATTGGTAATAAAGGTATAATGTCACCTCTTTTAATTTGACTTTGTGATAATTTTAAAGTTACTCCTTTACCGTCTTTTTTTGCTTTTTCAATTTTATTAATTTGAGCTTGTGTGAGTGATAGTTTAACAGAACCTTTCAAATCTTCATTCTTTAAACGAACTGAAACAGTGTCTGTTGCGTTGGCAATTTTCTTTTGTTGATTTTCAGACAAACTCACACCATATTGTATATATGACATTTTAACTGATTTATTACTAGAAAAATTATTATTTAAACCCATACCCATTTTATGTTTAGCTTTCATAATATTTGTAACTGACCATGCCGCGGTTTTTTCACCCAGGGAAGAATCTTTACTGTTAACTCTGTCCCAAGCCTTGTATTCTAATATTTGATCTGCTTTATTTCTATTGGGTACATCTTTATACTGAGAATATGCAATATCGTGTTCCCTGCATGCTTCATCTAAAGGATTTACACCTCTATCTCCTCGAGCTAATCGTTTCTTTAATTTAGTTCCCGGCCCACAATAATTGTAACCCGGTACATGCGCTTCAAATGGCAAATTATTTATTAAATTATTCACAATACCTGATCCTTTCTTTCTCATTTATAAATGGAAGAATATTTAGAAAAGAGAAAATACGTTTACCGTAAAAGTTATAAACTTTATAGTAATATGAATATTGCACTTCATATTGGTGAGGTAATTTTTGCGGGAGGTAGTTTATCTGCTTTTGCGTTTGTGCCTTTAGCTGCTTTATCTATTGGTAGTCCGGTTTTCATGGGTCTTAATGAAATATTAAACATTAAAGAAAAAATGATTGAGTTTAAAAAGTGTTATAAATTTTATAGAGATATGTTGTTATTGTTAAAATCTGGTAAAATTAGTGAAGATGAAATATACTACAAGGAACTTGACTTTTTAGAAAGCATTACTTATTTTCCTGTTGAAAAATATTTAAAAAAGAAAAAATTAAATGGTTATGCAACTTAAGTAATCCGACCACTACATCTTGCGGAATCCAACTTGTTAAGACTTTATATTTAACAAACAATAATTACTAATAGAATTTTTATAAATTCTGTTAAACAAATAAATTGTTCTAGAAGATTCTTCTCATCAGCATAAATATGTTATTACATGTTTACCAATAAATTTCTACAGAAACGGTGTCTAAACACGTGTTTTAATATACAATGCCAAGAAAAACTGACACCGTATTTCTGATAAGTCAGTCAGCTCTGCGAAATCGGTGCCGCGGCACGTATTTTAAAACCGGTGCCTGGAAAATATGACACTGTATACGGTGCTGTTACAATACGCATGTGCAAATGGAATATTCCAGAATTTTTCCTTATGCATATATATAGGTGCTAGCAAAAATGTACTTTCACAGTGATTTATGGAGCCAATGGAAGTAGACAGTGTAATAAATAACGCAAGTGTTGATACGCGTATTCAAAATAATAATAATTTAAATAATGCAATTAAAAATAAAAACTTAAATGATACAAGTAAAAATAAAAACTTAAATAATACAATTAAAAATAATAAAGTTAAAAATAAAATTTCAAATTTCTTCAGTGATGTTGCTAAATCTAACAGTAATATGGTCGATAAAATAATAAAACAATCAAAAATAAAAAAAAATAAAAAGGAAAGTGCAAGAAAACTTAAATTAAGAATACGTGAATTAGCTTCTAAGCTACATATAGTGGAAGAAGAGTATGAAAATTTGGACAAGGAAGATAAGCAAATAACTGAAGAAATTCGTGAACACAACATCCTGTATGGCGGTGATGATTCTAACGATTGAGAATTATAATGTAAGTATAATTATATAGTTAATAAAGTAGTAACTAATTTTATTTTTACTTACAGACCAGCACCAAAGAAGATGTCTTCAACGCACTTATCAAATATGGAATTCAATATCTTTTAACATTTTTGTAATTTTTAAATAAATTGTATATCATGTATTTGTTTATTGTTTCTTTCTATTTTACCTTTATAAACTAAACTGGGTGGATTTTTGTTCATGTCTTTAATTTGGGGAATAAATTTATTATATCTCGCTGGTAAAGATACTTTGCAGTTTTCCAAATTTGCTATAACTTGTTGGCCGTAATTACCTGTGCTAGTTTCAAACGATATAACTTTATAAAGAGTGTCTAATTCTAATTCAGATAATTTTTTAAATTGAGATGATGCACTGTTCAACATACCTGCATAGTTAGTTTTGTTCTCCATTTAGTACAATAAAATTATGTTAATATATTTATTTAATAAATTCTTCATTCCCATTTCACCGCTCCAATTCGATCAATCCATCGTTGCCCACAGAATTCTTGATTCTTGACACTATAGTTTTTTAATCATTATTATTTTGTAATATAATAATTTATACTCACTCATAGATAATCTAGTTACTTATTACAAAAGATGAATCCATTCGTACTGTTTGAAAAGTTTTTAACTACTTAAAGTGCTGACGAAAGTGTTATTTGATTAAAATAAAACAGTGGCGTAGATAAACCAGTAGCGTAACTAAATTTATTTAATAATATAATTATGCGTGCTGCATTTTTTTTTTTTTACAGAACAACTGCTCGGTACGTATAGCATCACGCTGTAGTTATCTGTTCAATTGAAACAACATTGTTTTTATCAAGTGTATTTTAACACTCAGATATCATGTAGGACAACCAGACATAAAGAAACAGATACTGTCGAAATTAAATATAATAATATAACTAGAGACAAACAAACAAAAAACCTAATTAATAAAAATGAGACCAAAACGTTTCAACTCACATATGATAAGCGCGTAATCAACAATATAGACAACAATTGTATAGACACACTACCGTACGGGTATTAAATAAACGCGATAAACAATTACCAGTCGTATTTTAGCACTCAAATATCATGTAGGACAACCAAAACACTTTTAAAAATAATGCCAACCAGCACAATTCGTACTTACGCGTTCCGTTCGTTCCGTTTGTGCTCAAAAGTTCCTTTTGTGGTAGTAGTATATGCGTTCCACTGTGCTCAACATAATATTTACTTGACTTCTTCTGAGTGAGTTGGTAAACTTGAAATTATAAAATTGTAAATTCTAAATGAAAAATTTTTTAGAGAGAGTAGTATATGCGTGCCGTTGTGCTCAATGGGCGCATATACTACTATAATAATTAACAATAATAAAGATATACAGAGAAGAAATTTAAATCTGGAATTTGAACAAAGCGCGTCATATGACACAGCGTACATGTCTGGGGTACGTTCAAAAACGTTACTCTGGGGTACTGAGCACCTATTATAACGTTCAAATACCAAAGAGTATAATCTTAGAGTTTTCCCTATGTGCGTTCAAAAATTCAGAGTGCGTACTCTAGACTTTACTCTCCATACCCTGTAAAACTAGTAGGGTAAGCAAGGTAGCTGTCAAGAAACACTAGCTGTTATTATAAATTATTAATATAAATTCAATGGATATTAATGTGACTGATGTTAAATTTATTGGGGTGATAGAAAACGCAACAGTTTTACTGGAGAAAAAATAATAAAAAAAATATATAAAAAAATAATCTACATAATATAAAACCCAGTTCACACAAATATTATTCACATACAATAATTAAAAACAAGTTTTACTATCACATTGAGCGAGAAACAGACATGGTTTCTTTCATAAATATTGAAATTGAAAAGTAAGGTTGTGACTTATTTTGTCAAAATCAATGAACGTAACTATAAACATTCAAAAACTTCTAAAACCACAGTCACGTGATCATGCTCAACCTAGAGTATACCTATACTCTTTACACAAATTTTTGAACGTACCTCTGGGGTACGTTCAAAACCTTACTCTGGAGTACTGAGTATACACTATAACGTTCAAATACCAAAGAATATACTCTGAGAGTTTTCCCTATGTGCGTTCATAAATTCAGAGTGCGTACTCTAGAGTTTACTCTTCGTACCCTGTAAAACTAGTAGGGTAAGAAAGGTAGCTGTCAAGAAGCGCTAGATGTTAATCTGTTATTATAAATTATTAATACTAATGCAATGGATATTAATGTAGTTGATTTCAAATTTATTGGGGTGATAGAAGACGCAATAGTTTTACTAAGAAAAAAATAATAAAAAAATAAAAAATAATGTACATTATATAAAATCCAGTTCACACAAATATTATTCACATACCAGTAAATATAAAATATGTTTTGCTACCACATCAAGCAGGAAACAGATATAATTTCTTTCATTCATATTCAAATTTAAAAGTAAGGTTGTGATATTGTTTGTCAAAATCAAAGTACGTAACTAGAAACGTTCAAAAACTTCTAAAACCTCAGTCATGTGATCATGCTCAACCTAGAGTATACCTATACTCTTTACACTAATTTTTGAACGTGCCCCTGTTGTTACTCCTACCCTTATCGTACATTCAGTCATGAGGCTATTAAAATTGCTGTCAAAACATGTGTATTACTTTAATTATGTAGTCTGATGATGTCCGAAAGGACGAAACGATCTCCACTAATATAACAATTATTGTGGAATAATCAAGTGTTTTTATTTACTTATATACTTATAGTTATCTGGGTAATGAGGAAAATGTGATTATTTGAGGTATAAAAAATCTGTGAAGAATATATCGGGAATGTGTAATTTTTAAAAATGGAAAGGTAAGATATAATTTATTTGATTTGAACCTATAATTTATTAACATTGAAGTCTAGGCTGATCAACTATGGTTCGCACGGGTTTCTATATAAAAATAGTCCCTGTGGAGGTGAAATCTAGTAAAAGCTTCCTACGACACACCTAGTGCCGAGAATGAAGAGATTTAAGCTGCAACCTTTTTTGAATATTGCCATTTTGAAATAAGCCATCGACTTGCACGTGCTACTCAACTTTGTATGTTTATATTAATTATATAAAAGGTAAATTTGAATCAGATCTTATAATATCTGGAATTTAATTTTTTTATTTTATTATTGTATTCATACAAAATTATGCTACAATAAAATCTTATTTAAAATTGTACTCATTTTTAAAATGCATCATTGGTAATAAATGTTTTCGGTTCTAATTTTTTTTAAGTATCTACTTTACCGATAATGATAACCGGTCAATGAGGAATAGGTATTACCGATAATATTTAAATATTTAAACTTTTGATCATATCATCCTTTGGAAACAATATTTGTTTACTTTATTGATGCTTTATTGCTTTTTTCACCTTTGTGTGTGAAGCAGTATTATCTATTGTAATTCTTTGCAATAATTTTCATTGTGTATAAAAATTCATTTATTGTTATTCTGTTCTGCTGCAATTTGAAAAATTTATAAAAATCCCGTTATTCGTACCACTAGACAAATCTAAGGTGAGAATTTTTCTAATTAATTTTTATTAATTAGTTTGGTTATGCTCTGTAATATATGTTAAATGCCTCTCGAATAATTATTTTAGCATTACGAAAGTAATGTCATATGTGTATTTAATTATATTTTTAATGTAGGTACAGAAATTGACTGCAGTGGAGAGAAGAGTGTGACATATTATCGTTCGAAAAGAAAAGAAATCGATCCAGTTCTAATCAGTGAAGTAACCTGTCAAAACTGTTGGTAATTATAATTCTGAAAAAAAAACAACGCACCCAAAAAAAAGAGTAAGTTTTTTAAATCCTATTCTTACAACAAATACATACATATATATCAAAATGCCAAATAAGAATAGAGTCAGCAGCCTTAAGCGTAAACAAAAACATAAAAATGATGTAGCAAATAAAAATAATAGTAACAATACGGGAATTAATAATTTTTTTTTTTTTTTTTTTTTTTTTTTTTTTTTTTTTTTTTTTAGGTTGAAGGCATCGGCTGCTAGGGCCATTAGCCAGACTTAAGGTAAGTATTAATTATCATTATTCCTGTTAGGACTATAATTGCACAGGTAAGTACCTATATATTAGGTACATATAAAATATAGATAAAATATTATTATTATTTGGACATCACAGACACGTTAAAAATTTCGTTTATTGCCCGTCGGCCTTACTAGGTAAGTTTAAAATATTATTATTATATAGGGACATCACAACACGTTAAAATAATATCACAGATAAATATCACTGTTTATAGCCCGTCGGCATTGTCAAATGTTAAAATTTTGGACAAACACAAAATAATTTAACATATATATGACAATACAAAATAATTTAACACGTTAAAATAAATAAATTAATAAATAGATAAAAATCGCTGTCTCAAAGTCCTCATATTTTGCTGTACAGGTCGCAGGCTTTAAGGAAGTTAATGACTTCCTTAATCTTCCCATGATCTGTCAGCATTAGACGCAAGTCATCACCAAGGTGAAATAATTGTCTCACCGGTTGTAAAACAGGACATGTTACAAGTACATGCGGTACAGTCAACGGGACCTGACAGTCCTCGCAGAAGGGCTGAGGTTCCCGTGCAAGCCTGTACCGATGTGTGAGGCCTGTATGGCCTAAACGCAACCGGTGGACTTTCACTTGGTCCTGTCTGCTAAGATCATGGGGAAGACTCGTGTGTCCGATCACAGGTTTGACTCGGCGTAGGTGGTTATCCACCCTGTCCCAGTCCTGTTGCCACAACTGGGACAATCTCCGGTACACTGCATTTTTAGCATCGGTATACTTGATGGCCGGTACCTCTACTGTGTCTCTTTCAGCGGCTTGACGTGCCGCTTCATCGGCTAGTTCATTCCCTCTGATTCCTACGTGGCTTGGAATCCACATGAACCGAACCCGTTTACCCATGTCAGACAGATGTTTTATCCTGGATAAAATCATCTGAATGACAGGGTCTGATGTGGAGTGGTCGGTGATAGCGTGTAGAACGCTGAGGGAATCACTAGCGATGATGTAGTGCAGCTGAGCATAATCGAGATCACAGTAGAGCAATGCTTGCCATATGGCATAAGCCTCGGTAGTGTATACCGATGCATCACAATGCAGCGACCAGGAGTGGGCAACGTCGTTGACGACAAGAGCCGAGCCAGAACCTTCATTAGTTTTTGACCCGTCCGTGAAAATAACCTTCACTTCCGGGTACGTACTAATGATTTCGAGAAACTTCTGAGTTATCAATACCGGTGGGCAGGAGTGCTTGTCATACTGGAGAAGATCCAGTATGACTTCGGCCGGGGGAATCAGCCATGGAGAGGTTTCTAAAAACCCTATGCCCATGACCTGCGGCAAGAGGTAATTGATGTCACTCAGAAGTTCTCTAGACCGGACACATAATGGTCTTGTCAAAGTCTGCGACCTGATGTTCTCCCTGAACAGGATCGTGGAGTTCTTATGGTTGTACTGAGCTCTCATCTTGCATACGTATGCAGCGATGAGTTTCATACGCCTCGTACGAAGAGGTGCTAGTCCGGATTCACAGCAAAGACTTGCCGTAGGTGTCGACGGAAAGGCACCGATACAATATCGGATACCTGCGTGGTGAACCGGATCTAGCAACCTCAGAGAACCCTTCGCAGCGGACGCATAAACAATACAACCATAATCGATCCGGGAGAGTACTAGGGCCTGATACACTCGCAGGAGTGTTTGAGGTTCAGCACCCCACCTAGTACCAGCGAGGACTTTGAGACAATTCAACGATTGCGAGCATTTGGCTTTCAGTTCCATTAGGTAAGGTTTCCAGGTTAGTTTCGGGTCAAACGTAAGACCAAGAAATCTAACCCTGTCCCTACACCTGATGTTCTCGTCTCGAAGATACAACATGGGGCCATAATGAGGACGATTCAGTCTGCAAAAGTGCATACATTGCGTCTTTCCTTGGGAAAACTTGAATCCGGTACCTACAGCGTTTTGGTCAATCTGATTGATTGCCGTTTGCAATGTACGGTTGATGTCTCTCATTTTCTCTGAACGACAGAAAACGGTGAGATCATCAACGTACATGCAGATACCAACAGTGTTGCTGAGGCCGGATATAAGGTCGTTGACCGCAATGATGAACAACGTGACACTCAGAGTAGAGCCTTGTGGTACGCCGTTCTCCAGGGACCTGCTGGAGGATAGGACGTTACCGACTCTAACTCTGAATGTCCGGTCACTAAGGAAAGCGCGAATGAACAGGGGTAGATTACCCCTGAAACCCCAACTATGCAACTTTTGCAGAATATGGTACCGCCATGTCATATCGTAAGCCTTTTCGAGATCGAAAAAGACTGCTACCAAATGCTCGCGATTTTTAAAAGCCTTGTGTATTTCATGTTCTAGGTACACTAGTTGGTCGGTGGTGGATCGGTATTTCCGAAAACCGGCTTGGTGCTCGCTCAACAGACCTCGGGTCTCGAGACACCAAACCAACCGGTTGTTTACCATCCGTTCCAACAGTTTCCCTATACATGATGTTAGGCTTATAGGCCTATAGCTGGAAGCCGAGAGAGGGTCTTTCCCTACCTTTGGAATGGGAACAATAATTGCTTCCTTCCATACGGTAGGGTAGTTTCCCTCGAGCCATAGAGTGTTAAATACAGAAAGCAAGGAGGTTTTGAACGCCGGAGTGAGGTGTTTAAGCATCTCGTTGGAGATATTATCCTGTCCCGGGGATGAAGACGATGCATGAGCAATTGCAGAGTTAAGTTCGCCCATGGTGAAAGGGTCATTGTATGGAAGTGCCTGTTGGACTTCTGGAGTGAAGTCCAACTGCACTTCCCTTCCACTTTTGCCCAGTAGAAACTGCGGATCATAGTTTTGAGAGCTACTAGTGCTCTCAAACTGATCCGCCAATAACTCTGCAATTACGTTAACGTCGCTCGTTATCGTTTCTTCATCCCGTTTCAGGTGGGTCAACGGGGGTGAATAACCCCTACCCGAGATGCTTTTCACCCTTGCCCAACACTCCTGAGTGGTTGTCTCTGACGAAATGCCAGAGACATATGCGTTCCAGGAGGCTCTCTTGCTTTCCAGTATTTGCTTACGGGCTAATGCCCTGGCTCTTTTGAAGGCTATTAAATTAGCCTCAGACGGTGTTTTCTTGAATCTATTAAAAGCAGCTTTCTTGGCCCGTACAAGACCTTGAACCTCCGGGTTCCACCAGGGTAATCTACGTTTGTAGATACCCGGTTTGGTGGAAGGTATAGCCGTGTCTGCTGCTTTTAATAGATTGCGTGTTAGATCCATTATGGATAATTGAACATCATCCGTAGGGTCTGGTGTTACTAAAGCCGCTTCAAACTCTGGCCAATTCGCTTTGGCAAAGAGCCACTTGGCTCGACGAACCTGGTTGGTAGTGGGAGTGTCCGTAGCGATCACTATCGGAAAGTGATCACTACCGTGCAGGTCGTCAAGTGCTCGCCAAGAGAATCTACTCGCTAGTCTCGGAGATACCATGGTCAGGTCGATACGGGAGAAATCCCTCGACCGCGCGTTAAAGTAGGTGGGTGAACCATCATTCATTAGAACAAGATCCGTGGAATGCAAGAGGTCTTCGATAATGAGCCCACGTGGATCTCTGTGATCAGAGCCCCAGAGCTCATTGTGGGCATTAAAATCTCCAAGTAGTACAAACGGGGTGGGCAATTGTCCTATGACATGACGAATGTCATGTAGGTCCCAGCCTGCCTCTGGTAGGTAGATGTTACACACCGTGAGGACAGTTGGGACGGACATTCGAATTGCAACTACTTGGAGATCAGTATCGACACGGACTTGCTCGAAGATAGCATCTTGTCTTAGAATGATGGCGACTCCACCTCGAACCCTGACGTTGGGTTCCATGTCTCTCCGGACTATTGAGTAGTTTTTCAGCGAATATGCTTGGCCAGGTTTGAAGTGAGTTTCCTGAAGACACGTACATAACGGGTTGAACTCCGTTAGTAGCATCTTCAGTTGGCAATAGTGGTACACACAGCCCTTGATGTTCCACTGGAGTATATTATCCATAAAAGTGTGGAGAAAATGGATCTAAACACCGTCTTTCGGCTTCCTCGGCTTCCCTAGAGGCCAACCTTTGCCTCTTTTCTTCACTTGTTGTGAAGAGTTTTGTGAGGAGGTGGAGTATACTGAGGAATCCTCAGAAGAGGATTCTCCTCCCTCCCCACGTTTTCGTTTTTCCGACACCTCAGAGGGTGTCGGACTGGTTGCTCTTCTCGGAAGAGCGCGTGGTGCACGCGTTTCCGGTTGAGCAAAGCTATCTTTGCTCACAAAGATTGTTTTCAGAGCAGCTACCAATTGTGGTAGTAGCTCTTTAACAATCGCGGAAGTTTCAGCTGGAGTTTTCTGAGTCGAGGTCACGGCAGATGCATACGACACTCCCGGATTGGGAGTGCGAACGACTACTTTATTCCTAGCCTCAAAGTAAGTAATGTTCTCGCGGGTCTTAAGCTCCTGGATGGCAGCTTCTTGCTTGTAGATGGGGCAGTTTCGGGAACGGGCTGAGTGGTTACCTTTACAGTTAACACACTGTAAAGGTTCCTCACAGCCTTTGCCCTCGTGCATTTCCTTTCCGCAGATGCAAACCTGAGGGTTAGTGCATCTGGCGGAAGTGTGACCGAAACGCTGACATCTAAAGCACCTCATTGGTGCCGGTATAAACATTCTTACTTTGAGGGAATAAAATGCTACCCTCACACTAGCCGGTAGTTTAGGAGTGTTGAAGGTGAGAATGTGGTTTGGTGTGTCCACCAGCTCTCCATTCTCACGCTTCTTCATCCGCCTAACCTCGACAACTCCCTGGTCCCTCATCTCCTCTGTTATCTCCTCAGTTGAGCAATTAAGAAGGTCTCGGCAATAAACTACTCCTTTAGAGGTGTTCATTGTCCTATGACTAACTACGTCAATACAGAAATCTCCCAGTTTTTTAAGCTTTAATAGCCGTTCCGCTTGAGCTATTGACGTAGTCTCTACGAACAGGCCATCCTTTGTCTTTCGGGCTGTTTTGACAGTACCAACAACACCATACAATAGTTTATGCAAAACAAAAGGACTTATTTTGTCAAAATTTCCCTCTAAATTCTTAATTACCAGGAACCGGGGTACAGGGCCCACCTTTTCCTGGCTTACAACACTAACACCGCTAACCGGTGTACTCTCCTGCGGTTTCGGAGAACCGCTAGAATTCCCAGATTGGGATGTTTGATTTTTTTGCGGGGTTTTCTCCCCGGGGGTTTTTACCGTCCCACCAGACGGGCCTTTTTTGTCGGCTGGCTTGCCGGGTGTTGTCTTTTTATTGTCCTCCCCTTTGTTCATGTTTAATGGCGGTTTGTCCAGCGCATCGTGTGAGAAGGAGCGGGCCGGTAAGTTGGGAACGGGTATACCCTTGGACGCATCCTACCCCAGTTCCCCGGGGCCCAACCTAAACCGTTTAACCGACCCCGGAATACACGGACGGGTCGGACTCGCTCGGGGCAGTAGAGGTTCCGACACCTCTACCCATCTCACACTTCCTGATCAGGGCCCGAAGTGGCTGGCTCCTGACTCCTGTAGCTTCGACGCGTCGGCAGAGCAAGCTCACATCAGCCCTTCCTCTCTGACGCCGCGGGAGGACTCCCGCACCAACCAGCCCTTTCGGCATCAGAGCACCCGGGCACTCCCAGCGCCTCTACTACAGGAGCCGATCAACGTAATCCAGAAACATAGCAATGGTCAAAATCCAAAACGGTCCGGGACCCGTTAGTTCCCCCTCTGCTGGCAACAGAGGGGTACTAAGCCCCCCCACCACGACAAGGTGGGCCCACGGGGGGGGGGGAATTAATAATATAATAAACAAAGTAGATAACCAACGTAATTTAGAAAAAAAAGACTCAGGTTACACCAAATAGTACCAATGGATCGTCAATTATATTAGATAATAAAGTTCATAAAATAAATATAGTAGAAAAGACGGGACTAAATAATTTAAATTTACGAAATAAGCCGATAGGCAATCAAATTCCATTGATAGACCGAGATATTAACACATTAATAAATCCTGCGGGATATTTAGAAGATATACATATCGATTATTATTTCTCATTAGTCCGGTCCATGACTGAGTTCAATCCTCAGCCTACGATTCTGCCAGCTCAATGTACCCTAAACCAAATGAAACAGAAAAATATGCCCAATTATACATAATTAATTCAAATGAAGCGTTAGAGAAACGAATGAACGTAGAATATAATAAAAATTGTAAGCCAAATATCATGGGTCAATTAGATGTAATACTTAGGGAGGTTAATCCGTATTGTCAGGCGTATATGATGTTGAAAGAAGTAGAGCAGCGGGAATTAGCCAAAGCTAACCAAACAAATCAGTCGGTGCCAGAAATAAATTTGTGGATTGTAAATGACAGAAAAAAAGATAAACGTAGGTACAATATCCCCACATGTAATGAGGTGGCAGTTGTTTTTACGTCCAATGACGGTGAGCCACCAATAGATAGGGACATTTGTGTCCACCCAAAAGTTGGCGGTTTAGTTCGAATTAATCAGTTTAGTGAAAACTGCGACCCCATGTCCTATCCTTTATTATTTCCTCGCGGTGAATGTGGCTGGAACATGAATTCAAAACAAGCTGACGGTATTAAAAAACAAAGCATGTTACAGTTTTACATGAACAGATTAGCGGTTAGAAACACATTTAACCCATGTTTAGAAGCCGGTAAACTAACCCAACAATACATTGTAGATGCGTATGTTAAAGTCGAAGCCGAAAGATTAACGTACATTAGACTAAATCAGCCTACTCTCAGGGTAGAGCTATATAGTGGGTTGATGGACCACATTAATAATTTGGCAGAGAATGAAGGCGGAAAAGCAGGCACCATGATTATTCTACCGTCTACATTTCAAGGTGGTAGTCGATTCATGCTAAAAATGTACCAAAATGCCATGTCTATTGTTAGAGAATTTGGCCGCCCTGATTTATTTATAACAGTGACATGTAACCCTAAATGGCCAGAAATTGTACAACAGTTGCGCGAGGGTCAAACCTCTGCAGACCGCCCAGACATAACCGCCAGAGTTTTTAACGGAAAAATAAAAAGTATGTTGCATGAATTTTTACATGACAATATTTTTGGGAAAGTTGTGGCATTCATATATGTAATTGAATTCCAAAAACGCGGTCTGCCTCACATGCATGTATTATTAACTATAGATAGTGCAAGTAAAATCCGTAACAAAGATGACATTGACAAAATAGTCAATGCAGAAATTCCCGACGAGGACGGAGAACCGGAATTGTACCAATTAGTTCGTTCACATATGATTCACGGTCCGTGCGGTATTCTAAACAAAAATTCGCCGTGTATGAACGAAAATAAATGTTCAAAAATGTTCCCTAAAGATTTTAGAAATGAAACACATGAAAACATTAACGGTTACCCCCTGTATAAACGGTCAAATAATAATGCAAAAATGTACATTCTTTGGAAAAATGGTTTAGTTAAATACACGGTAGACAATAGGTGGATAGTTCCGTACAATTCGTATTTGTTAAAAAAATATAGAACCCACATAAATGTTGAAATATGCGCATCAGTAAAAAGTATAAAATATATTTGTGATTATTTGTGCAAGGGGCATGATGCGCGAGCGTCAAATTAGGACAGCTTGATAAAAATAAAGTTGTACAGTGGGATGAAATAAACGGTTATTTAGATGCTAGGTATGTATCTGCCCCAGAATGTTGTTGGAGGCTTTTAGAATATCCGTTGCATGACAAGTCTCATAAAATAATGGTATTAGCAGTACATTTAAAAAATCAACAGGCAGTATTTTTCACTAACGGTCAAGAAAAAAAAGCTGTTGAACTAGCAGCGAAAAAAAATACAACATTAACAGCTTGGTTCCTACTCAATGAAATAGACGTTAATGCCCGGCAATATGTTTACATGGAAATTCCTAAATATTATGTATTTGTTAATAATGCATGGAAAGCTAGACAACGTGAGACAAAGCCACCTATCGGCCGAATGATTTCCGTTAGCCCTAGAGATATTGAAAGATTTCATTTAAGATTAATTTTAGTGCATGCAAAAGGTGTCACAAGCTTCGAAGACTTGCGTACCGTCGACGGAAAATTATATAATACATATCAGGAAGCTGCCCGTGCATTAGGTCTTTTAGCTAATGATAAAGAGTGCGAAAATTGTTTAGACGAGGCTGTGTTGAGTAAATTTCCCAGACAATTACGTGAATTATTTGCTTATTTAATTTGCTTCCATACGTCAACCAATGCCTTAAGCTTATGGGAAAAATTTAAACATTATTTAATGGAAGACTATTTATTACATAATTCTGAAAAAGTTGCACAAAGTAAATGTTTATTAAAAATACAGGAAATACTCGATATGCATAAATTCACCTTAAGTGATTTCGGTTTGCCCCAACCCGAAAATATTGATGATTTAGAAAATGAAACTAATTCTTTTGATGTAGCAGCCGAAAAATTAGAGGGAGAACAAAATGTAGCTTTATTTAACAGAGACCAAATAGAAATTTTAAATAACATATTAAATGCCGTAAATGACAATAATTGCACAAGTAGATATTTCTTTGTTGACGGTCCCGGGGGAACAGGAAAAACATTTCTGTATAACACATTGATAAGTATTTTAAGGGGCCAAAATCAAAAAGTTATAGCTGTAGCTTGGACGGGAATAGCAGCTACTCTGTTAAAAGGTGGTCAAACAGTTCACTCAGTATTCAAGTTACCAGTGCCTGTAAATGACGGATGTGTATGTAGAGTGAAATCAAATAGCAAAGCGGGTAAATTAATAAAAGAGGCAAGTGTAATAATCTGTGATGAGGTAACAATGATACCAAAACACGCACTCGATGCAATAAATTTATTATTACAAGATTTGATGGATAATAAAATACCATTTGGGGGAAAAGTTATAGTTTTAGGTGGCGATTTCAGACAGTGCTTGCCAATAGTCAATTACACAAACCATCGAACTGTAATAATTGAAACATGTGTTGTAAAAAGTCATTTATGGCCACTATTTACAAAATTTTCATTAAAACAAAATATGCGCGTAAATAAAGACGAAAAAGAATTTTCAGAATATTTATTGAAAATAGGCAACGGTGAAAATGAAATTGTCAAAATTCCTGCACATTGCGTTTCCGAAACATGTCTAGCAAATGAAATATTCGGTGAAGATGTCATACAACCTGATGATATTTATAAATTTACAGATAGAGCCATTTTAGCACCAAAAAATGATGACACAATGATAATTAATGAACACGTATTAAATAAAGTTGTAGGGTCATCTAGAGTATATTTAAGCGCTGATTCTTGTGAATGTGATGAGATAAACAAAATTAATTACCCCGCCGAATTATTGAATGGCCTAACACCAACCGGAATGCCTCCTCACAAATTAACACTAAAAATTGGAGCAATAGTAATGTTATTAAGAAATATGAATTCAAAGCGTGGTCTGTGTAATGGAACAAGGTTCATAATAAAAGACATGAAAACTAATTATTTAGATGTAGAAGTTCTAACAGGACAGAGTGCAGGTAGCCGGCTCTATTTACCACGTTTTGATTTAACTACCGAAACAGATTTACCATTCACCTTGAAACGAAGGCAATTCCCAATAAGATTAGCTTTCTCAATGACAATAAATAAATCCCAAGGCCAAACATTTAATTATGTAGGAATAAATTTAGAAAATCCAGTCTTTTCACATGGCCAATTGTATGTTGCGATGTCGAGGGTAAGATCGGCCAGTAACTTGAAAATTAAATTGCCAGATTCAAATATTACTAAAAATTCAAAAGAAGGATTCACAACGAATGTAGTGTTTAAAGAAATTTTAAATTAAACACGCAGAAATCATTGAAAAAAATTGACAAATTTTAAATATAATTATGAAGGAAATTTTTATATTATCTAAATTGTATTATAATTAATTTAAAAACTATCAAGCAATATATTTAATGTTAAAAGTGAAAGATATTAAAATCATAAAAAAAACCAAATGTACAATTACATTTTAATCAGTAAATTAATTATATAACAAAAAAATGTCATATTAATTAAATGTTTATAAAAATTGAAACATGTTTTCAAAATCAAATATGAGAAAGCCATAAAGATCAATTTATAGTATAAAAAAAGTATGTGGAAATATTCACGTAAATTAAAAATATGTAATGATTAAAAAGAATAATATGAATTAAATATTTAAATTAAACAAGTAGAAATCATTGAAAACAATTGACAAATTTTAAATATGATTATGAACGAAATATTAATAATATCTAAATTGTATTATAATTAATTTAAAAACTATTAGGCAAAATATTTAATGTTAAAAGGAAAAGATATTAAAATAATGTTAAAAAATACAACTTATGTACAATTACATTTTAATCAGTAAACTAATTATATTATTGAAAAATGTCATACTAATTACATGTTTATAAAAATTAAATCATACATTAAAAATCAAATATGAGAAAGCAATAAAGATCTATTTAAAGTATAAAATAAAAGCATGTGGATACATTCATGATAAATTTGAAACGTAAATTAAGAATTTGTAATAATATAAAAAGGAATAATATGAATTAAATATATAAATTAAAAAATTTTAATTAAACGAGAAGAAATCATTGTAACAATTGACAAATTTAAAATATGAATATGAATGAAATATTTATAATATCTAAATTGTATTATAATTCATTTAAAAACTATCAAGCAAAATATGTAATGTTAAAAGTAAAAGATATTAAAATCATGTTGAAAAATACAACAATGTACACTAAACCAATTATATAACAAAAAAATGTCATATCAAGTATGTTTATAAAAATTATATTAATGAAATTTAAAAATCTAATATGAAAAAGCTATAAAGATCAATTTAAAGTATAACATAAAAGCATGTTGAAACATTATTGATAAATTTAATACAAAATAATATGAATGAAATAAGTAAATTAAAATATGTAATATAATAAAAAGTTATTATGATGACAATATTTGATTTGTTAAATATATTATATACAATATATTATAATATACAGGATGTGCAACGAAACGCAGAACATAAGACTTTATCATGGGATATGAAAAAATTGCGAATACTCTGTCTTTTGATACATTTAAAACAAAACTACAACCGTAAACAGTTGTTCAAAATTAAATTCTGCATTATCTGAAATAGAAGACAAGTTGGTACTCTTATAGTTTTGCTCCAAATCTATCGGGAGAGAGAGTATAGGCAATTTTTTTAAATCCCATGTTAAAGTCCTATGTTTCGCGCTTTGTTGCATTCACTGCATGTAATTAATATAAAAATGAAAGATTATTTCAACATGAAAAATGGTTCGTAAGATATTGTAAAAGGTAATAAAAAAAACTTAAGTCTGATAAAACCATTGCCCCTTTTACAAATTTTACGGACCTTGCCAAAATGAAAGTATAATAAAAAGAATTATAAAAGGCAATAAAATAAAACTAATGATTAGAAGTATATAATAAATAAACTAAAAAAAAAATAAAGCAATGACAATCTTGACAAAATGAAAATGTAAAAAATATAACGATAAAAGATAATAAAATAATACTTACAATGAAAAACATAAATAAAATAAAAAGTATAATGCAATGGTTTAGTATTAGAAAAATTTTCACTAACGTCTAAAATCCTGGTTTATAGTAAGTTACTAATATTTTCAAAAATATACACTTAAAATTTTATTTACTGATAAAAATGTCCCTACATCTAATGATAAAAAGGAAATCTATTTTATATGTAGGTTTATAAAAAATATTTATATTTTTTTACATTAAAAGATCAAATTATATTTAATTTCATTTATTTACTCTCTATTTGATAAAAGACAGATTATTTTATTATAATACAACAGTCATTAGTTTGCATTAATAATTTTATTCAATAATAAAAATTTTAATAGAGCTTAAACTATACCGCTGTCAATAATATTCAATTACTTCCATCTAAAAATGAAGACGTTATACGAAAACTATCTAATACCAGGCTTAAGTTCAAACATGTTGCGTCTCTATATAAAATGTATTAAAAATGTGACGTTAAACAAAAGTATATAATAAATCGCAACATGTGGGCAAGCCAGTCTACCATTGTACCTCAAAATTCATGCAACAGACTATAAATACACATTTATTAGGCAATACACTACATACTACTACAAAACCGCAAAGTATGGTAAAAATTCCAACTACTGCTGGTGGGTTTTGAAGTGTTATGTAAGCAAGTCATTGTCACTGTTGTATGAATTTGAGTAACAAGATTTTCATTTTTAAAAAACTACAAAAGTACAAATATTAACAAATATTTGGTAACAGCACATTCAATTTATATTTTTTTTGTTTTAAATTACATTTTTATATACATAATGTGTAACATATTATCTATAATTCCTTGGTAGACTTGGCAAGACAATGACTTGTTACATAATACTTTAAAACCCTATACCAGTGGTATTTGGGATTTTTGCTGTACTTTGCTTCAATATTATAATAGCCCGTGGTTAAAAAAATTAAAACAATAAATAAGAAAAAATAAGCTTCATAATAATTACTCGTCACAAACTGACTGGTGGGTAAGAAGCTAATGAAGCATATTACAACATTATAATAAAAAAACCACAAAGCGATCAAATAAAAGAAAATTAAGAGAGTAATAAATCGCAAAAGTATGAATGTTTGTGTGAATGTTTGTATGTAATCGAGTTGCCAGGTTATAAAAATTTATTTTTAATTTTATATGAAAGATTTTATAATTTTAACAAGAACTTCATTTTGTAATCTATTTGTACACTTTTAATTGAATAAAATAATTCTGTAACTTAAAATGTAAATGAAAATATTAATAATATTGTTGTACATTTATATTTGTAAATTATTAAACTTTTTATTAATCAAAGTATTCTGGCAACTCAAATAATTTATTAAAATAAATGATATATAATATCATAACAAAATTTCTAAATTTTAAGAAAAATAATTGTAGAAAAATCTAATGTAACTAATTAAAAGTTAAATTCATAATATATAATAAAGATACACAAATATCAAAAATCTTCATGATTCACAACGATGTGAAATGGTATGTTTTTCTTATGTTCTAAAAAATATCATTTGTGAATTTTATATTTATAGATATTGGAAACTGAAGAATACAATGCATTGTACCTGTGAAGTACATCGAAGATTATAAATACGAGTTATATCCTTATTTGGACTATTGCAATTAATATAGAAGTTCTTTCATCTGAGGCGAAACTTTTTTTATAAAAAAGTGTTCAATGTTTACATATTTTTTATTAATTAGTAATATTTCCTTCTGAATACAGAAAAATGGATCAAATCCTGAGATGGAAATTTCCTTCATTCAATATTGCAAGAAAAGGATTCAATTTTAATCGAAGCATATGGACTATTAGTCCAAATCAAATATATACTACGTTGATGTTAAACAATATTTGGAAAAATGAATCTATTTTAAAACGAAGGCATCATTTGAATAAAAATTATCTTCCTTTATTATATAAGTTTTCATTGTTTATAGGGTAGCAGTTTCACAAAAAATATATTTTTGGAAAACTTGTCAAGAATAACCTCCTTTGGAAAGCGATATTGAATATTTTGGAACTTAAAATGGAAACCACTCTATTCGCTGACGATTCTGCTACCATCGGAAAAACTATATTATTATTGACGAAGTTGAACAAGAATGGTAAATACATTTATATTTAAAGAAAAAAAAAAACATATTAACTAATTACCATTTTTTATTTAACAGAACGCATATCTGGAGGAAAATTTCGTCGTATTTGCAAAAAGTAAACATATAAATTACTACATGAAATGAAAGAAACATTCTTCAAATTTTGCGTAACAAATTCTACGAGAAAACTTTGCAATGTCCAAATAAAGTAAGTCAAAATTCATATTAACATTCTCTGAGGCTTTGATATACAGTATGTCCTCGGATCGAGTTGGAAAGAAGGGAAAAAAATGTTTTTAATTTTACGAGAAAAATGTATTCTTTATAAAAGTTTTTGCATGTTTCAAAACTGCCAATTCAGTTTTAACCTTTTCAAATTTTCTTTTAGTTTCAGAGAAAAGTCGAAAATAGTTCGACTTAGAATTTTTCTAAATGTAAGTCCCAAAAAACAAGTTTGCGTTGTCATAGAAATTATTGTTAACATGACTTTAACTTTAGTTTCATAAATTTAACAACAAAAATAATATAAACAATAACTATTGTACTCAATCCATTCACGGTTTGTTGAGTGCACAATTCTAGTCTTCGATGCAATTCTTTAACTTCTTTGACTTTCTTCCAGAGTTAAAGACGTCACAGCGTCTCTAATTCTCTCTTTTAAATTCTCTACATTCGGTCGAAGATAATTTGCATAAACTATTTGTTTCCAACGGCCCCAAAGATAAACATGAGACCGATTGCCATAGCATTGAATTAGGTAAAATCGTTGTTTTTTGACATTTTCAACGATTACAACAGATTTTCCTAATTGACAGTCAATGAAATTAAATAAATAATGCCAATTACTATGACAACGCGAACTAAAAGAAAATTTAAAAAGTTAAATCTGAATTGGCCTTTTTTCCCCTTGCTTTTTCGACAAAACGCTCTTTCTTTATGGCAATCCCAATATATTTAAATAATGTAAGTGTTAGTACCGTTTCGTTTCATTCTTTCACATTATTGTTTTTGTTTAGTTATCGTCTTTTGCTAACGTTTTTTGGCGGTTTTCCGTTAGCATTTACAGGGAATCCTGAAGACTCACTCGTTCCGCCCAGAAGATTTTTACTACATAGTTTATTGTCATTATTATTTATTGTAATATTTTAATAATATATAGCTTTCCTATTTTGTGTATCTAAGTCATAATTATACATCTGTTAAAGAAAACTGATTTTAAATGCTACAAATTCCTTTCTTTTAATACAATTTTCTTAAAATTTCACTAAATGTTCATTAAAAATGTATATTCTGTAACTCAGTGATTAATTTTTAACCAGTTGCTAATTTTTTCTCCAATGAAAATAGGTAGCACTGGAGAAAATATCAAAACATGACTTGTAATGTTTGTTTTTTATTTGTTAATAATTTTAGCAACTGGTTAAAAATTAACCACTGAGGTACAGAATAGGCCCCATTGTCAGTTTCTTACTGGATGAGCCATTAATCTCTAGGAATGTCAGATTTAAAAAAACACTTAAATACAATATAATGCAATTTGATTCCTATCGTTATTGAGGACTTAATTAACTGCAAAAAGTACGTATATTATAAAATTAATAGAATTTGTACGATTTTATAAAGTATTCTTGTAATTTAACAGGTATATTATTAACTTCATTTTTTGACATTTGACATTGAGGTTAAAATTTTAATGCATTTTGTTTGTGTTACATATATTAATTTTATTATAGACTGCTATGTGATTAATATAGAACACAAACTATTAAACAATATTCGAATAAAATATTAGAAAAAATATTTCGTATTTATCCATATTATCGATAAACAAAAAATTCATCTTGGGTCATTACTGCATATTTTAATTTTCCCGCCAGAGAAACTCAAGTAAGTAAAAATAATGAATAAGCATCTTCATGAGGTAAATTTTAACTTTATTATCTAACAAATATAAAAGTAAAACCTAAATTTTAAAATAACATTATTTACGCTTGCAATTTATCCGTTTCATTATAAAAATTTCTTTTGTAAGCACAGCAGTTCTGAAACATTTTGATAATAACATAATCAAATCTAACTGATCAAAACTATATTACATAGAAATGTTTAGCAGTGATGAGTTGTTTTAAAAAGTCTTAATTGTTATTTGTAAATTTGTTTTTATAAATGTGGTGCGAAGTAGATTTTGAAGCAAATCGGTTCTCAAACAGTGGAGTTTCAAATAACTATAAAATTACACATTCATTCAAGGAGATTTTATTACTACTATATTTATATATCATTTAAATTCAAACACGAAATAAAATTAAATATCGTTAATGAAAAGACTGCAATATTATATGAAAAAAATTATCTTCCACGGAATAAAATTAGTAGTCATTTTTTAATAATGATACCTATGTTACCGACATTCCACAAGTTAGTTGACAGTTTCATTTCATACAAATTTTGTTCATATTTTTTCATTTTTCATATTATATTATATTATATTATATATCATATTTTTTCACTAACTATCTATATTTGAATTCATCTCGAGCATCGCAGTAACTTTGCTCACGGGTACTAAACTTTATATTATTCAAAGTATTCTGGCAACTCAAATAATTTATTAAAATAAATGATATATAATATAACAAAATTTCTAAATTTTAAGAAAAAAATTGTAGAAAAATCTTAAACTAATGTAACTAATTAAAAGTTAAATTCATAATATGTAATAAAGATGCACAAATACCAAAATTCTTCATGATTCACAACGATTTGAAATGGTATGTTTTTCTTATATTCTAAAAAACATCATTTGAATTTTATATTTATAGATATTGGAAACTGAAGCCTAAACTGCATTGTATCTGTGAAGTACATCGAAGATTATATACGAGTTATGTCATTATTTGGACTATTGCAATTATTACAATCTGAAATCGTAATATAGAAGTTCTTTCATCTGGGGCGAAAATATCTTTTAGAAAAAAAGTGTTTGAATGTTTACGTATTTTTATTAATTAATAATATTCTTTTCTAAATACAGGAAAGCGAATCAAATCCTGAGATGAAATCTGCAAGTTAAATTTTCTTCAAATGAATATTACATGAATTACAATCACATGAAAAGGATACAATTTTAATCGAAACATGGTATATTTTAATATAAAAAAAAAAATATAGTACATTGATGTGAAGACAATATTTGGAAGAATGAATTCATTTTAAAACAAAGGCATAATTTGAATAAAGATCATCTTTCTTTATTATATTATTCTTGATTATTTATAGGGTAGCAGTTTCATGAAAAATATTTTTTGGAGTACTTGTCAGTCACGTTTGAAAAGCCGTATTGAATATTTTGGAACTGGAAATGGAAACCTACTCGCTGACTATTCTGCTGCCATCGAAAATCTATATTGACGTAGTAGAAGAATAGTGGTAAATAAATTTATAGGCCAATTCTGAACAAACCTGGAAGTCTTATAGATTTGTAAATCTGTAAAAAACAGATAAAACGCATCCATTTTTATTGATTAATGTAAACTTATACATAAAAGTGGCAACTTTCGTTGGTGTATTATTCATTATTTACAGATTTACATATTTGTAAGACTTACAGATTTGTTCAGAATCAGTCTATTATAAGTATTCAAAGGAAAAACTTATTTTATTAACTACTATCTTTATTTCGTTGTATTTTCAGAAATTATACATGAAAATAACTACATTATATGAAAGAAACGAGAATATTCTGCAATGTCCTAATAAAGTCAGTCATATTCATAATAATTTTTGCTTACTGCTTTTTCGACAAAACTCTCTTCCTTTATGGCTGAAACTATTCCAATATATTTAATTAATGTAAGTGGTTTTTTTTAACCGGTTTGTTTCCTTAGTTTACATTAATCTTTTTGTTTTTTTGCTACATACCTTATTGACATTATTATTTATTGTAATATTGTAATAATATAGTACTTTCCCATTTTGTGTACCTAAGTTATAATTAAACATTTATTAAAGACAACTGATTTTAAATGATGAATGTGACTACGACATGGGTTAAATTTTAATAAAAAATTAATTAATATCATAAATTATTAATTACAAAATTATTACTATAAATATATCATTTCATTTTTTCAACTCTGTCAAAACTAATTTTTAATTATCAATATAGTTGTCAAATTTGATTTAAATAATAAAAAAGTAAAATTCACGAAATAACCATTTTCATACAGTAATTTTCATTTCTATTTACTAATCAGTAAAACTTTATTTTAAAATTACTTTATTTAAACTTGCAAATTCATCTATTTCATAACATTTCCTTCACCAGTACAGTGTTTCTAAAATTAAATTGTTTTTTCTTCAAAAAAATTAAGTAAAAACGAACATGAGAAATTGTTAAGGGTATATGTCAAAAACTGAACATTAAAACAATACAAATTAGCATTAGATAATTTTCGAAAAACTATGAAGTAACTGAATATCATACAAATAAGCCAAAAAAAACACAAATAGGTAAGTTTGAAATAATGAAATAAAGTTTATAAGTATAAAGTTATTATCTAAAATAGATATACTTATACTGTGGCCGTATTTATTTGGGACTTTAAGTAACCTAGTAGGTTAATTCTGTTCACTTGGTACGTTTGAAATAACCCAGAAATGATCCTGAACTGATCCAACTCACCCAGCTATTTTGTTGGGTTAGTGAGTTGAACCTGTTTTCTTTCTTTGTTTACATTGCTTTCTCTTTCTATTTTTGTCAGATGTTATATCTTTTATAGGTTAAAATGAAAAACTTAAATAAGTAACTTGAACAAATAATTTAAATTAACTGGTTAAAATTTTCTCCAACTGTAAAATTTGATTATTTATTTGGTACCAACCCGGGTACGTTTAGGATCTGTTGAAGGTTGGATTCAAATTTCCCAAATAAATACGGCCTTTATAATCTACTTTTTATAAGAACGATATGTATGGAAGATTTGTGCAGTTTGATATTGGTTTTTGATTGGAATAATATCAGAAAACAAGATCAAACTACGCCGATCTTCCCGTTATATCATTGTTATAAAATTATTTTTATCATATCCATATTTATGTTAAACAAACTTCACAAAATCTTGTCTACGGATATTGTGCAGAATTTGTTTATAGCAATTTATTAGTAATTATTATAAAAGGGAATAAGAAAAAATAAAACTCATACGTTTTTTTATTCTCTATTCTAATCACCCTAAATACATTCACTTTTGCTCCTTCCATAAGTTCACTGTGCGCTAATGCGATCTGTTATCTGTCAATCGTAGTTCACTATCACAACAAGGCGACACACAAAAATCGGAACGCCCGGCACGAGCAAACATTCCTAAAAACTCCGACAATGGCAAAGCAGCATTAGAAGAAAAGAATAATGAATGAACAATTTAGAACTTTTTTTATTTATTTTAAACTAATTAATATAAATTAAATTCTATATTCTAACAAATTAAATTATTTGTTTAAAAAATTGTTAATGAGGTGGTATTTTGCCCACCACTGCCTCGTATTCTGAAAGAAATTTTGCATTAGTTATTAAAATATATAAATATATTGATGTTTGTTTCTTACTGTGTTGTTGGTTTGGTTCCCGCGATAACGGCTGTAATTACCGCGAAAGCGGTCCCGGCCTGCATACCGGCCGCGGTAATTACCTCCTCTACCGCGGGAACTTTCTCCATCTTTCTTCTTCTCCACCTCCTTCTTGTTCTCTCCCTCCTGCTCCTTTTCTTCATTATACCGGCGGTAATTACCGTACCAGCGGCCTCGGGCTGCATACCGGCCGCGGTAATTAGTAATTCTACCGCGGGCGCGGGAACTTTCTCTGTACTTCTTGTCCACCTTGTTCTCTCCTCCGTTCTTCTCCTTTTCTACCTCATTCTCTCCTCCGTTCTTTTCCTTCTCCACCTCATTCTCTCCTCCGTTCTTTTCCTTCTCCAGCATGCCCAGTTTCCTCCTTAGCTCCCCCACATACCTTTCGCCGTCTTCCAATTCTCGTCTTAAATCTCTGATGGTTGCTATAGTAAAAAAATATAAATTTAATAATATAATTTATAGTGTAAAATTATTAATTAAAATTACTTACTGTTTTCTTCCTCCTCAATGCAAACTTTCTCCATTTCTTCATTAGCCATTGCTATACTTTTCAATAATTACTAATAAATTTTGTTTGTATCCAGGGTAATATATTTCACTTTTTTTTAAATAGGAATCATAGTCGCCGTTCGGTCTTCCCGTACAGGTCAAACCATTTATGTAATAATTTTAATTTTTTTACCATTACATGTGGTTTAATGAGGAATATGATCTATTTAGGGTCTACTATTTTAACCGTGCATACGTTTTATGTAAAAAAAAATTACAACTGAGCGAAAGTGGTATCTGGAAACATAAGATCCTAGAAACCATGTCTAAAGTAAAAAAAATCACGATGTCATCAGTCAATTTTGACAATTTAATGTGTAAAATGTAATTAAAATATTTATAAAAATGACAATAAAAATTAGAAATTGAAACATATTTCCATACAATGGAATTATATACAATTACATTTAATGTTGAATGTTGTGTATTTAACATTTTTTTTTTGACATATGACGTTTTGACTGTAACTCAAAAATTCATGGATGTAAGTTTAGTATTTTGTTGGTGATATGTACAGAAATAATAAAGTGAAATGTGTTTAAAACTAAGAATATATTATATTCAGTAACGTACATTTAAAAATTGGCTAAGGGACCATATTAAGAAAATCAGGAAGTATCAGCAAAGCTGAACCATCCTGAAATAAATTAAAATAATTCATGAGACAATTTGATAAATATTGTCAAAATAATTGAGAAAACGACATATATTTTATTATAAAACCAAGAGATAATTTCACGTTGGATTATTTAATTAAAAAACCTACATTTCTATATCGAGTTGCAATCTTACGACTAAATTAACTCTTTTAGAAGAATGTTTACCAATTTATTGTACCATAAATATTTTAAATGATGTCTCTGAATTTTGTTAAACTGTAAGTAACTCCATTTTACAAATTCTTTAGGTATTTAAATAGATATATGATAAGAATAATTGATTACAACAAAGTTTCATTTTAAAACATTCTATGACATTTATAATGGCATGAGATGCTTTTTTAGATAAAAATGTTAACAAACACATATTATTTAAAATATTTCTCAATTTCCAATTGATATATAACATAATAAATCCTTTTTAACACAAAATAAACACGGAGAACTGCATGGATTACGATTACTTTCTGTCCAACGTAACTGAATGTAATGCAAAAATATTAATATTTTCACTAAGGAATAATAGAATAGAATTTAGGGAAATTGGTGGAAATTAGTTCAAGTTAAGATAAAACATTTTTAAATACAAATTTTATGCTATCAGTTACAGAAGTCACATGTTTGTTTAGCAGCTCAGAATATAAGAAAATAAAAATAAATGCAGCCATTTTCATAATATCAAATATTTTTATTTAATCGCATTTTACAGAGATAAACATTCAGAAGTAGTGTTTTAATACTGAAATTTTAGTAGAAAACCTCTGTCAGCCAGTACGGTTGTGTGGTCGTGGCGTGTCTTGTCTGATCGTGTAGATAAGCAACATAGCCCGCCCTGTCCTTGAGGCCCTATTCCTCAGAGGAATGTTGTGCCATAGAGATAGATATATAAATATTTTTATAAAAGGAAAAATTATCACACATTCTTTCATATATAACCAGAAAGTTATTCTGAAATACATTATTTATGCAGAAAACTAAAGATGACAAATAAATTTCAAAAAAGAAATGCAATCATAATCGTTTTGTGATAAATATTTAATAGGATTATATTGATCTGTAAGTGCATATTACAATTTCTTTGTACTTTTCATTGCATTCTACGTGAAATTTGTTGAATATTACAGTGAATCTCCAAATACACGGCAGTAGTTTGAAAAGAAATAAAATCATATTTGAAATTTAAATCTTCACATGAACAATATCATCCATTCAATTATTAATTACATTAATATAAACATGAAATAAAAAGCTCTATTTAAAACAAAATATTGAGTAATGAAAGTTCATGATTGATAATTTTCGTGGACCGTGAAAGATCATAAAAGATATAGCAAAACAACTTCTGTATATTAGTTGAAAGAAGGCTGGACAACTTGTACTTCAAGATATTATATAAATTAATAATTATAATTTTATAATTATAACTAAAGTACTCTACAAATATAAACACATTTTGTCAAATTTGAATTTTTCAATAATTTTGCTTATCCTTACCAGTCGATATTTAGAGTCATTTATTTAAATTTATTTTAACTATTTTAAAAGTATTGATTATCTCCGATTTATACCAACCAAAAAAAAAACAATATTACAGTTATTAAAAATATATAATTTAATTAATTTCATTATTACTACTAAATACTTCTCATTTATTACTATACATGTATTTGTAAATCCCTATATTTTATTTTTGAACAATTTAATCTTAATTTATTTAATTTTATTTTACACTGTCTAACAGACAGAAATCTAATTACAGAACAGCGGGATCTACAGCTTAGAGTCGGTTCCGAACCACTCGAACACAGCGGTATTTATTTTTGGTTATAGGTTTGTCCTCACTGGAATTTGAATCCTAGATGTCACACTTTACTCAACGAGTCAAAGCGCGTTAGCTACCGTTTTTTGTGGTTAGATAATATTAATTACTTCTTTACTTGATGAAATTAATTTATTTAATTTATTATTTTATTACTGTGACGACATTAGAAAAATAATAATTAGCATAAACTACAAATTTTACAAGCTAACAATGAAATTAATATGTATTAGCATTATCAATGAGTTACATAGATGTATAAAAAATTGATAATCGAAATAAGAATCGTATTCAAGTTTTTAAACAAGGCGCCAAAATTTTTACCTATCTTGTGTTTGGTACCATATTGAAAGCATTCGACAAGGGCTGGCTTTGCAGACATGAAAAAAATGATGGACATCGGTTTTTGTTTTTTAGCAGAAAATTCTCAGAAGCATGTCGTGTTTGGTCTCAAATGAAAGGTCTCGTTACGGGCTAACGAACAGAATTTACAAAAACGATCCATGTTGATCGGCTTTTGTTTTCTGCAAAAAGTTGTCAGAAGTATGTCGTGTTTAGTATTAAAAGAAACCATTCGACAAGTGCTAGCTTAATCAAATCAAATTAATCATCAAATGTTAAAATTTCACTGACGCCGGAGGCCTAGGGAAAGCTCAGCATAGCTGAGCATTCGCTAGTCATATATACTAAACGATTAGATTCACTATATATCTATAGATTCATCACGAGCATCGAGTAACTTTTGTAAAGGCCTACAGCCTGAACCATGCAATTGATTGTTATAATGTTTTTTTTAATATGTGGGGGCTAATGAGATCTGGTGCCTTTTGGGTGTCTCATATTTTTACTATTAGTAGTTTTCGTGTAAAAAATTAAAACTTTGCACAAATGCTGCTTTGAAACAATGGATCCCAGAGGCCATCTCTAACTTTAAGAAGAATCACGCCGTCATCCGTTACTTTTGACAATCTGCCTATGATCTTTAAATGATTATATCTTTTAATAGAACATTGATATCAAAGATTTAAAAACAGTATCATGAATAATAGACTTGAGCAAATGTGTTACAACTAATTTAAGTTTAAAACATAACGTATTTAATTAATATAAATTTTGACGTTTCCAATGTCAAAAGTCAATGTTGCCAAATGTGTGATGAAGTAACTAAATTAAAACCAAATATTCCTAAAGTAACTTCACTGAAGACGGTGGCAGTTGTATTAGGGTTGACAATATTAATTTATAAATTTAAAAATTAACTACTATTTTTTAATCCAAACGGTGTTGCCAAATTATAAAGTAACTAAATAAAAATCAAATATTCCTAAATAAAATAAATTGAATACTTAGCTGTGTTTGTTATCAAAAGAAAGGAAACCATAAGGGCCAGTTTTAAAATGACAAAAAAAATGTGTCATGTCGATCTGCATTTGTTTTCCGTAAAAAGTTATTAGAAGTAGGTCGTCCTTGGGTTTTAAGGAAGCGACACAATACGGACTGGTGTGCACGAATGACAAAAATGTTCCATGTAGATTAGAATTTGGTTTTTGCAAAATGTTGTCAGAAAAATGTCGTGTTTGGGTATTTTCAAATTACAAATGTCAATGTTGCCAAATGTTTAATAAAGTAACTAAACAAAGAACAAATATTCCCAAATGAAAGGTTACTAAAGACAGTGAATGTTATATTAGGCTAGGTCACGATGAGGGCTAGCGTGCAGAATGAACAAAAATGTTCTATATCGAACGGCTTTTGTTTTTTGGAAACTGTTGTGAGAAGTATGTGGTGTTTGGTATCAAATGAAAAGTCTTGGTGTGGGCTAGCGTGCAGATATGATAAAAATGTTTCACGTCGATCGACTTTTGTTTTATGTAGAAACTTGTCAGAAGTATATCGTGTTTGGTATCAAATGAAAGGTCTCGGTGTGGGCTGGGGTACATAAATGACAAAAATGATTCATGCCGACCGGCTTTTGTTTTTTGCAAAAAATTGTTGGAAGTATATCGTGTTTGCAATCTAATGAAAGGTCCTGGAGAGGCCTGAAGTGCAAATATGAAATAATTGTTTCATGTCAATCGGCATTTGTTTTTTGCACTGATAGCGGAGCTCTAGGGAATGCTCGGCGTAGCCGAGAATTCGCTAGTCGTATACTATTTTGATAGATTCACTATCTATATATCTATCTATCTATATTTGGATTCATCTCGAGCATCGCAAAAACTTTGCTCACGGGTACAGGTCAAACCATTCATGTAATAATTTTAATATTATTTCATTATATGCGGTTTAATGAGGACCAATCGCTTTTGGGTATCCCATATTTTTACCGTGCATAGTTTTTGTGTAAAAAATCGAAAACTAAGCGAAAAAGGAAAACTGGAACAAAACTGAAAAAAATATCCTAGATGCCAGGTTTAAATTTAAAAAGAATTACTGTGCCATCCGTCATTTTTGACAATTCAATATGAAACTTTTAATTGATTTATTTTGAAAATGAAAAGAGATATTGTAAAGGTAATTATATTTTTACACATTATAATAGTGAGCGAAATATATACAAATACACTGAATGTTAAGTGTGTTTTATTTACCATTACCAATATTTTTTTTAATTGTTTATATTGTAAATAGTATCATCCATTAATAAAATTAGCGTTACAATAAACAATTTTAATTTATTAAAGTTATGTATTTACGCTTAACAGATGACAGTTATTTAAATTTGGCGCTTTGTTGTCAGTTCACAAATATTCTCTTTGAACATACATCTTAAAACGGAAGTCTGCTTTCAACATTTGTAATTCCCGGTCGATTTGACGTCATCACTTTCACAGTCTATAGAGAGAGATGGGGGATGTGCACAAATTTAAAGGGCTCATCGTTTAGAATCGGAAAGATTTGTCACATCTTCGTGACTAGAGTTTCCTTCTTCATATCAATGACGCGCATTCAAAATTTTCCATATGGGAACAACAAAAATATGGAAATAAAATTTCTGTACTTCCATTAAGCAACAAATATGTTATTATCTTGACAAAAAGTAGGAAAAATAATTACTAAATAGAAATTATTATATTTCATGT
This sequence comes from Stenolophus ochropezus, assembly GCA_035578165.1. Classification (NCBI taxonomy): domain Eukaryota; kingdom Metazoa; phylum Arthropoda; class Insecta; order Coleoptera; family Carabidae; genus Stenolophus; species Stenolophus ochropezus. The sequence continues at coordinate 6,062,134 of JAQOWZ010000024.1, read as the reverse complement.
ATTCCAATCGGACGAAGCTATATCAACTTTCCACCTCTTGTCGACGGCCATGTAAACTGTCAAACTTGATAGTTGTGAGTTGGAGTTGTGTTCGTGAAATTTATTAGCATTGTGATGCAGTTTTCTTAATTTTTAAAAAAATGGTTATGTGTTCGTATAAAGACTGCGGAAACAAGTTTGAAAAAATGGAAAAAGGAAAACGTAGGTTTTTGTCTTTTCCGAAAGATCCTGATATGTAAGTTATACTAAACGATTCTTAGATTTTGTAAAATATGTACTGTTATTAAATACAGGTGTAAAATTTGGCTGAAGGCTTCTGGAAGACATGATTTGCTGGAAAACGATATGGAACATATTAGCAGAACACGACGTTTATGTTTTGAGCATTTTGATGATAAAATGTATATGAGACCACACAAAACAAGACTTTTATCATCAGCTGTTCCAAAACAGTATTCAGGTTTATCAGCATCAGCAAGTTTGTATAAATTTTAAATAAGAAATCTGATGTGGCCAAAATATTAAATATCGGAATTTATTCTTAGGTCCTTCGCAATCATTTTCTTCCGAATCGCTTGTGGTGTCTGATGAAATACAACTTCCTCCACGCAAAAAGATATGCAAACCTGACAATTTATTAATAGGTAACGAACTATTCTATTTTTAATTATGTGTAATTATTACTATTTTGTAATATTGTGTTTAGTGCTCTCTACATCAAAAACATCTTTTATATTTCCCATAGAATCACAAATTCTTGATTCCGAAAATTTATTGACAGGTACCCCAATCTACTTGGATTTATATGGAATAGAAATTATTATGTATTATAATTTTTAGCGTCTTCTCAATCCCATTCTGATATTTCTGGACCTCGTATGCGTTTTGTTGAAACACAAACATCCCTATTTTTATCAAGTAAAAGTCCAAGGAAAAGAAAAATGGAGTCTGATATTACAAAATTACGCAAGGAAAATAAAACCCTTCAAGTGGAAATACAACATTTCGAATATAAAGATGAGAAGAAAGATTATGAAGAATTTAAATTTTTTTTGGCAGTGTAAGGCAACAAACTGGTAACACTGTGAACCCTACACCTGTTCAGTTTTCAAAAGCATTTAAAAAATTATTTTTAATCAATTTCATGTATTCTAATACAATGAATTGCGAAGATGATTTTGACAAAATTTTAATAAATATAAATAAATAAATGGCAACGGAAAGTACGAATTTAACTAATATATTACACAAAGAATCCCAAATATCCTTTTCGGTTGAAAATTGTGATTATCACAGGAAAAGTTTGCCGGGACAAAATTCTTTTAAATATATTGTAAGATATTTATTAAACAACTGTTTAAAAGAGCATAGCTGTGAAGTTTGTGAGACGTTTTGTAAGCAAAATTCTGTATTAGATGAATCAAATTTATTTATATATTTTAAAGCATATAATGTAAAGAATTCTAATTTCGGAAATTTAAAAACGACTCACGAATACTTTTACAATTTTATATTTTTTTTAGAAAATGTTTTTTACAAAAATATTGAAAATATAATTTGTTTCAAAGGTGTAGGAAATAGTCTATATGACTTATGTAAAGAAGTTAGTTTTCAACATCCATGTAAAAATTTTCCATTAAATTATTTAATAAAACTATATATAAGATTTAGAATTTTTTATGTATTAAAATATAGTAATGCAAGTTTTAAAATAAAGCGAAAAGAAAAAAATAGAAAATTGTGCATTTTAATGAACATGTAATATTGTAACAACTTCTTTCGCAGGATATTGACGTCATCAAACTGTAGCACGTCCTTTCAATAAATTTCATTACTACCAACTTGTAACAATCTTACAGGACCACTGCTACCAGTTTATGACCCTCTCCTTTGAAAGGGTAGGTATTACAAAATATATATAAATGGGTTCTTTGTCAGACCGGATACGGAGCAAGTATTAGGAGATGGATATTGAATTAAATAGAATACTCACATTTGTATAAAAATATAAATAATATAATAAATAATAGTTTTACATTTGGTTTCGTCTCGAATGACACTTCTGTCCACCACCGCCGTCTACCACTGACTATACCACTCTACTTCTCTTTCACTTCTCTGTCTTTCTGTCTGCCTTTACAACCATTACCTTATACTATATATACTATGAACAAGTACTAAGTCAGCAAATATTAGTTTTACCTTTACACAACACTATTTATGAATTACATCCATTTCCTACTTACATAATTGGTGCAACTAGAATGTGCTGACTTAGACTTGTTACAATATTGTTATTTTGTTTAATAAAAAAATATTTACAAAATATGTATATGTATTTATTTGACCTAATTTCTTTTTATTTAATTAATAATATTATTATTTTTACATTTTTACATTTCAGAAATTCTTTTATTCAAAGTAAAATTTATATTTCGCGCGTAATGAGTGCACAAATTTAAAGGTCCACAATGCTTCAAGGTCACAGAATGGAATACAGCAACATCAAAGATGCCGACATGGAGTGTCGCTTCTGTGAATACCTATTCTGTGCTATAGCACAGTATAAAGAATATACTCGATCACTTTGACTCGGCGTGAAACGGAGGAATAATGTCGAGCGGGTAATTCTAATTAACATCAAAATAAAATACAACTTTCATTATTCCTGAATTATTACAATAATATAATAAACAACAATGTACTAAAATGTAAATAAAATATAATTGAAATCAAAACTTTATTAAACAACCATTATGAATATGAACAAGATATTAAAAAACTGGTTAGTTGTCAATTAAACATTATAAATAATTTGTTTTCTTTTACTACGTTTATCTGTAAAGTTATTAATGTAATAATTTAAAATAAATTGAAAATTTCTATTTAAGAAATCAAACACATTAGAATATATTATTATTTATTTCTAATAATTTAGAATATAAAAATATTAAAAACATAATAATATTTATACCAGTTACATTATTAGAAATAAATAATATATTTGTATAATATACTTGATTTCCTAAAGAGTTATAAAAATAATATATAAACCCGACTACCTATATTTTATGTCGGAGATATTTTTTAATGTTATTAAACTAAATTTGTTTATTTAACAAGTGAATTATAAGCTGTTCATCGAAATTAGCTGCTTCCCTTACGAAAGGGTTTTCGTGGTTCTCCATCTTTAAAAACAGCAACTCGGCATTCTTTAACACGTATACCTTAGAGTGTCCACTATGCAGCGCATTATTTTGTTCTGCATGGTTTGAAATTTTTTCTTTTGATTTCTGGATGCAGTACTCTAGGCCTCTGCTGCGTACAGCAACTGCGGACGTATAACTGTTTTGTACAGCCTTACTTTGTTTTTCAAGCTTAAAAAGCAATCCTACCAAGAAACGGTATCAGACGAATATATGTCACTTTGGCCTTCTGGGTCGTGTTTAGTCCCAAATGAAAGGTCTCGTTGCGGGCTGGCATGCAGAATTAACAAAAAAGGTCCATTTTGATTGGTTTTTATATTTTGTAAAAAGTTGTCAGAAGTATGTCGTGTTTGGTCTCAAATTAAAGGTCTCGTCGAGGGTTAGCGTACAGTATTGACAAAAATGTCCCATGACGATCGGCTTTTGTTTTCTGCAATAAGTTATCAAAAGTATGTCGTGTTTGGTATTAAATTAAACCATTCGACAAGTGTTGGCTTACAGAAATCAAATTAGTCATCAAATGTAAATATTACACTGACGCCGGAGGCTTAGCGGAGCTCAGCGTAGCTGAGCCTTCGCTAGTCCTATATACTAAACGATTACATTCACTATATATCTATAGATTCATCACGAGCATCGAGTAACTTTTGTAATCGCCTACAGCCTGAACCAGACAAGTGATTGTTATATATATTTTTTTAATATGTGGGGGCAAATGAGATTTTGTGCCTTTTGGGTGTCTCATATTTTTACTATTAGTAGTTTTCGTGTAAAAAATTAAAACTTTGCACAAATGCTGCCTTGAAACAATGGATCCCAGAGGCCATGTCTAACTTTAAGAAGAATCACGCCGTCATCCGTCACTTTTGACAATCTGCCTATGAACTTTAAATGATTATATCTTTTAATACAGCATTGATATCAAAGATTTAAAAACAGTATCATGAATAATAGACTTGAGCAAATGTGTTACAACTAATTTAAGTTTAAATCATAACGTATTTAATTAATATAAATTTTGACGTTCCAATGTCAAAAGTCAATGTTGCCAAATGTGTGATGAAGTAACTAAATTAAGACCAAATATTCCTAAACTAACTTCACTGAAGACGGTGGCAGTTGTATTAGGGTTGACAATACTAATTTATAAATTTAAAAAGTAACTACTATTTTTTAATGCAAACAGTGTTGCCAAATTATAAAGTAACTAAATAAAAATCAAAAATTCCTAAATAAAATAAATTGAATACTTTGCCGTGTTTGTTATCAAAAGAAAGGAAACCATAAGGACCAGTTTTAAAATGACAAAAAAAAATGTGTAAAAAGTTGTTAGAAGTAGGTCGTAATTGGGTCTTAAGGAAACGACAGAATACGGACTGGTGTGCACGAATGACAAAAATGTTCTACGTAGATTAGAATTTGTTTTTTGCAAAATGTTGTCAGAAAAATGTCATTTTTGGGTATTTTCCAATTACATGTCAATATTGCCAAATGTTTAATAAAGTAACTAAACAAGGAACAAATATTCCCAAATGAACGTTACTGAAGTCAGTGAATGTTATAATAGGATAGGTCACGATGAGGGCTAGCGTGCAAAATGAACAAAAATGTTCTGTATCGAACTGCTTTTGTTTTTTGGAAAAAGTTGTGAGAAGTATGTGGTGTTTGGTATCAAATGAAAAGGCTCGATAAGGGCTGGCGTGTAGAATTAACTAAAAAGTTCAATGTTGATCGGCTTTTGTTTTTTGCAAAAATTTCACAAAGGTATGTCGAGTTTGGTCTTAAATAAAAGGTCTCGTTGAGGGCTAGCGTGCAGAATTGACAAAAATGTTCCATGTCGATCGGCTTTTGTTTTATGGAAAAAGTTGTCAGAAGTACGTCGTGTTTAGTATCAAATGAAAGGTCACGTTGAGAGCTAGCGTGCAGAATTGACAAAAATGATCCATGTCGATCGGCTTTTGTTTTATGCAAAAAGTTGTCAGAAGTATGTCGTGTTTGGTATCAAATGAAAGGTCTCGGAGAGGGCTAGCGTGCAGAATTGACAAAAATGTGCTATGTCGATCGGTATTTGTTTTTGCAAAAGGTTGTCAGAAGTGTGTGGTGTTTGGTATCAAATGAAAGGTTTCAATGAAGGCTGGTGGGCAGAATTAACGAAAATGGTCAATGTCGATCGGCTTTTGTTTTTTGCAAAAGGTTGTCACAAATATATAGTGTTTGGTATCAAATGAAAAGTCTCGGTGTGGGCCAGCGTGTAGATATGATAAAAATGTTTCATGTCGATCGACTTTTGTTTTATGCAGAAAGTTGTCAGAAGTATGTCGTGTTTGGTATCAAATGAAAGGTCTCTGTGAAAGTTGGGGTACATAAATGACAAAAATGTTTCATGTCTACCGGCTTTTGTTTTTTGCAAAAATTTCTCAAAAGTATGTCGAGTTTGGTCTCTAATGAAAGGTCTCGTTGAGGGCAAGCGTGTAGAATTATTGACAAAAATGTTCCATTCCGATCGGGTTTTGTTTTCTGCAAAAAGTTCTCAAAGGTATGTCGAGTTTGGTCCCAAATGAAAGTTCTCGTTGAGGGCTAGCGTGCAGAATTGACAAAAATGTTCCATGTCGATCGGCTTTTGTTTTATGCAAAAAGTTGTCAGAAGTATGTCGTGTTTGGTATCAAATGAAAGGTCTCCGAGAGGGCTAGCGTACAAAATTGACAAAAATGTGCTATGTCGATCGGTTTTTGTTTTTTACAAAAAGTTGTCAGAAGTGTATGGTGTTTGGTATCAAATGAAAGGTTTCAATGAGGGCTGGTGTGCAGAATTAACAAAAAATGTCAATGTCGATCGGCTTTTGTTTTTTACAAAAGGTTGTCACAAGTTTATAGTGTTTGGTATCAAATGAAAAGTCTTGGTGTGGGCTAGCGTGCAGATATGATAAAATTGTTTCACATCGATAGACTTTTGTTTTATGTAGAAAGTTGTCAGAAGTATATCGTGTTTGGTATCAAATGAAAGGTCTCGGTGTGGGCTGGGGTACATAAATAACAAAAATGATTCATGCCGACTGGCTTTTGTTTTTTGCAAAAAATTGTTAGAAGTATATCGTGTTTGCAATCTAATGAATGGTCCTGGAGAGGCCTGAAGTGCAAATATGAAATAATTGTTTCATGTCGATCGGCATTTGTTTTTTGCACTGACAGCGGAGCTCTAGGGAATGCTCGGCGTGGCCGAGAATTCGCTAGTCACTATACTAAACGATTAGATTCACTATCTATATATCTATCTATAGATTCATCACGAGCATCGAGTAACTTTTGTAATCGCCTACAGCCTGAACCATGCAAGTGATTGTTATAAAATTTTTTTTAATATGTGGGGGCTAATGAGATCTGGTGCCTTTTGGGTGTCTTATATTTTTACTATTAGTAGTTTTCGTGTAAAAAATTAAAACTTTGCACAAATGCTGCCTTGAAACAATGGATCCCAGAGGCCATGTCTAACTTTAAGAAGAATCACGCCGTCATCCGTCACTTTTGACAATCTGCCTATGAATTTTAAATGATTATATCTTTTAATAGAACATTGATATCAAAGATTTAAAAACAATTTCATGAATAATAGACTTGAGCAAATGTGTTACAACTAATTTAAGTTTAAAACATAACGTATTTAATTAATATAAATTTTGACGTTTCCAATGTCAAAAGTCAATGTTGCCAAATGTGTGATGAAGTAACTAAATTAAAACCAAATATTCCTAAACTAACTTCACTGAAGACGGTGGCAGTTTTATTAGGGTTGCCAATATTAATTTATAAATTTAAAAATTAACTACTATTTTTTAATACAAACAGTGTTGCCAAATTATAAAGTAACTAAATAAAAGTCAAATATTCCTAAATAAAATAAATTGAATACTTTGCTGTTTGTTTTCAAAAGAAAGAAAACCATAAGGGCCAGTTTTAAAATGAAAAAAAAATGAGTCATGTCGATCTACATTTGTTTTTCGTAAAAAGTTGTTAGAAGTAGGTCGTCCTTGGGTTTTAAGGAAACGACACAATACGGACTGGTGTGCGCGAATGACATAAATTTGTTATATTAGGCTAGGTCACGATGAGGGCTAGCGTGCAGAATGAACAAAAATGTTCTATATCGAACGGCTTTTGTTTTTTGGAAAATGTTGTGAGAAGTATGTGGTGTTTGGTATCAAATGAAAAGGCTCGATAAGGGCTGGCGTGTAGAATTAAAAAAAAGGTCAATGTTGATCGGCTTTTGTTTTTGCAAAAATTTCTCAAAGATATGTCGAGTTTGGTCTCAAATGAAAGGTCTCGTTGAGGGCTAGCGTGCAGAATTGACAAAAATGTTCCATGTCGATCGGCTTTTGTTTTGTGCAAAAAGTTGTCAGAAGTATGTCGTGTTTGGTATCAAATGAAAGATCTCGGAGAGGGCTAGCCTGCAGAATTGACAAAAATGTTCCATGTCGATCGGCTTTTGTTTTTTGCAAAAAGTTGTCAGAAGTATGTCGTGTTTGATATCAAATAAAAGGTCTCGGAGAGGGCTAGCGTGCAGAATTGACAAAAATGTTCCATGTCGATCGACTTTTGTTTTATGCAAAAAGTTGTCAGATGTATGTCGTGTTTGGTATCAAATGAAAGGTCTCGTTGAGGGCTAGCCTGCAGAATTGACAAAAATGTACTATACCGATCGGTTTTTGTTTTTTGCAAAAAGTTGTCAGAAGTATATCGTGTTTGATATCAAATGAAAGGTCTCGGAGAGGGCTAGCGTGCAGAATTGACAAAAATGTTCCACGTCGATCGGCTTTTGTTTTATGAAAAAGTTGTCAGAAGTATGTCGTGTTTGGTATCAAATGAAATGTCTCGAAGAGGGCTAGCGTGCAGAATTGACAAAAAATGTGCTATGTCGATCGGCTTTTGCTTTTTGCAAAAGGTTGTCACAAGTATATAGTGTTTAGTATCAAATGAAAAGTCTGGGTGTGGGCTAGCGTGTAGATATGATAAAAATGTTTCATGTCGATCGACTTTTGTTTAATGCAGAAAGTTGTCAAAAGTATGTCGTGTATGGTATCAAATGAAAGGTCTCGGTGAGAGTTGGGGTACATAAATGACAAAAATGTTTCATGTCGACCGGCTTTTGTTTTTTGCAAAATATTATTAGAAGTATATCGTGTTTGCAATCTAATGAAAGGTCTCGGTGAGGCCTGACGTGCAAATATGAAATAATTGTTTCATGTCGATCGGCATTTGTTTTTTGCACTGACAGCGGAGCTCTAGGGAATGCTCGGCGTAGCCGAGAATTCGCTAGTCATATACTATTTTGATAGATTCACTATATATATATATATATATATATATATATATATATATATATATATATATATCTATCTATCTATATTTGGATTCATCTCGAGCATCGCAAAAACTTTGCTCACGGGTACAGGTCAAACCATTCATGTAATAAACAATCAATGATATTTATTATGTTTCATAGAACAACTTATTATTTTTTTAATGAATTTACAGCCTTCCTTGAAGAGCAACGCTAGTTAGTATATCCCTCCATATTTTACCATAACTACAATATCATATTCACGTTGTTCTATTGCAGATTTGTAACAAACGTGCCATATAAAATCCTCCATAAAACGCACAATTTCACAGAATTATTCGTACACCTAAGGTTTCTATTTAAAAATGGAAAAAAATAGTACTTTCAAAAATAGGTAATATTGACATATTAATAACGGGATCATATTCTATCATATTCCAGAAATAAAATGCAATAGCCAATTATGAAAAAAAAATAACAAATAGGTACACAAAATTATTCGTACATTTATGAAATCTTACATACGTATACAGTCTGTGCATTTTCAATATATAATAATGTGTTCCTGTATCTCCTAAGCGGAGCATAGGGCAACCGAACACACCGAGCCGCAGTTCTAACTGCCGTACTGTCGGTTGTTTCATTTGCCAGTGCTACTTCTATTTAAGATGTATAGATGGCAAGTCTATAGCATCCGAGTGTGATACACAAGTAGCTGTGTTTTTTATTTTACGACAAATCACACGTTGTCGGTCGCTGGGACTTGAACTGAGGATCTCAGGTTCGTATGACGTCACAGCGTGCTAGAGATGTGCGCTAGCTCGCTCAGCCATCCAGCCGACATTTTCAATAGTTTACTATTAATTTCTTGAGAACTATAACACTATATGAGATTATATTTACATAAATAAGCAAATTATTTTTATATTATACACGGTGGAATGTGAAATTAGAATGTTAGTTTCTCACATGTCCTCAGTGACACACGTTGGATACTCTTTGAACTAACTGACAATTATGTAGTTTGCAATCAAAACATAACTATATTCTGCAGAAATACCCAAAATACAATATACTCACTCACTCAACTAGGTACCTAGTTCTCCAACCGTGGCTGACCGGAGAGCGAATGAACTGTGACACAGACCAAGTAAAACTAAATGTACATCGTACATGCTAAAATAAGTCCTAACCGATGTGTTTTGTAAAAATGACCTTTTCTGGAAAAACTATTCAAATAAATTCTAATAATCTTATTAATTAGGCACCCGACAAAAGCCTGGCTAGAGGGGTGTACGAACGGTGCATCCGCATTAAGAATCTGCGTCGTTATCTGATTTCACAAAATTTTGCTCAGTAAACAATACTTATGCTTTGGATAGAAAACAATTCATTTTCGTCTTAAAACTGACAGTTTAAGAACATAAAATTTAACAAAAAATAATCAAACAATGTTAGACAGAACAATATGTCTATGTTTTCTAATCATAGCAATCTTGTTTCAGCCAGATATAAATAAAATACATATAAATCTAACATATATTTTTCGCAATTATTTTGTTATATTAGTATAAGCTATGTTTATATCGCTAAATTCAGATAAAAATACTCTATCGAATAACCTAAAAATAAACATATGTTCCCATTTAAAATAAGAAAGTTGTGTCCCGTATTTTAAAAAACACAGGTCAAAAAAAAAATATTTTGTTATGCTCGTTGCATTAGTCTTGTAAAATGGTGGTTCTTTGCTAATTTAACCAACCTCGTAACTCTTATAGTTCTCGAAATAACAATGGTGACACGCTTAAATGGAACATCTGTATAATGATACATATGTATTTTGTAAATTATTAATCTTTAAATAAAATTAGTTTTGAATATTTGTGCCATATTCCAGCTTTTATTTTGTTTAAGATCATATTTCAATAGTTTATACGAATAAGAAAATAAAAATTTTAATTTATAAATAATCAATTTATATCACTATATTTTTCGCTTCATAAACCATAATAATGCTATTCTCAACCGTGGTATATATATATTATTATTTTCACTACTAGCCTACATACCCAGTATCATTAATCTTTATTTGACATGAGAAATTGTTTTTCACTACCGCTTACTTGGTAACCATGGTTACCTTGGTCAATAATAAATTATTATTAACCATGGTCGATAATGAAAACTGTAGCTTTTGAAAGAAACTCAAATCTCCAAATCCAAGTATTGTTTGAATCCTTTCACACAAGAAAAGTGGACTCACAATTTATATTTGCCATGTAATTTAAATTAATAAATCAAATAAAATCAAATTAAAAATCAATAGACAGGTTGACAAACTGAAACGTCAAATATAAAAACAAAAACAGCCTACTTTATTTTTGTGAATAGAAACAAGTGAGAGTTCATGTCAAAATTTTTGTTACTGTCAATATAATTTTTTTAGAATTGAAATGCTAGTAGTAAAAAAAATAATATATATAAATTATATGAGGACACCACCCCAAATTGCATCATATTTCTTCCCGTGAGAAGAGACTGCAGTAGTTTTCCTACTTGCAAGCTCATCTCTTTTAAAATAATATAAATAGTGTAGTTTCGTATTCTAAGTTAGATCTAGTTGCCGTTTGTACTTGTAAACACATATTAAATAAATGTATAAAACATTGTTGTAATCGTAGTTAATAAATAAAATTTTTTTTTTTTAACTAAATGAGATTACGTGTTTTAACTGGCGCAGTCGGTAGGATTGTCTCAAGGTGTTGTGAATCGAAAATACTTTGTATTCAATTCGTTAAAATTTACACACCGTTAGTTTTAACCATTAAAAAGACAATCAAACTATTAAAAGTGCAATCGCTGGGTTCGAAGATTCCATAAATCCAATTCGTTGAAAACCTCAGCAACGGCAAAGTCTCCCATCGGTTAAATCTAAACCGATAGTAAAAACCACATCGAAGAACGGTTCCGCTGTCGATCCAGACGAGGGGTTCCGCCACCAGCACGCACCATCCACCTGAGGGCACATCAGAGCTGGAGACGCGTCGCATCATCCACCTGCACATCGCACGAGGCCAGGCCAGATCCACATCGCCCAACCCCCGGTGTTGCAGACCTATGAAACTCACAATTCTAATACTGTGAGCGAATCAGTTCCACTTATTATATTTACACGTAACTATAATATTGTAAAATGACTGACAAAGACATTGATGATCTCTTAAGCGTCATTCCCGAATACAATGGGAATCCAAAAACTCTTTCTAGATTTGTACGTCAAGTTGATGAAATATTAAAACTAATAACCCCACTAAATCCATCAGAAATTAAAAAGAAAGTTATATTTTTTAAAATTAAAAATAAATTAACTGGTCCAGCTAGCGAATTAATGTCAGAACAAAATTTTGACAAATGGTTCGACCTAAAAGCATTTTTAGTAAATAATTATGACGACAAACAAAATATCCAGACTATTGTTATACAAATTTGCCAAGCTCAACAGAGAAATATGACAATATTTGAGTTTTTACGAGACATAGGTACAAGAAAAGTACAGTAGATTCCAAGCAAAAGTTAATCTCTCAGAGATAACAGTAGAAGCAAAAACTGCTGTGAACGCATTAATACAATCCGTAGCTGTGAATACCGTTATAAAAGCATGTAAAGATCCCTATAAGAACAATCTAGCCACTAGAAACCCTGGTACTCTATCTGAAGTTGAAAATTTGCTGAAAAATGATTTCCAATATTTGGAAGACAAACCAAATAATTCTAATATTAAATTACAACAAATTCATTCGAAACCTGTACAACATCTATCACCAATGCTGAAATATTCACCTAAAATACCTCAACAATATAATAAACCCAATATTACCACTCCTTTTAAATTCCCGTCACAATCAATCAGACCTGTTCCAAAGCAACCAGAACCGACACCAATGTCAATCAGCACCCGCAGGTCCATAATGATAGTCTTCTCAACCTTGGTGTATAACAATAACGTAACTAAGAGGGGTTAGCTGGGTACGCTCACTCACCTGTCAAAATTTTAAAGATGTACGCGCCTTTTCAATCATTTCATTAAATTCATTATTTCTTTGAAATTTATCTCAAAAAAAATATGATACAATTTGCCATCGTTCTCATCCTAATATTTTTTAATATGTTAATTTTAATAAATACATGTGTAACAAAACGTCTGATCCAGTTAAACAAATACTCGTTTTGTTATTTGTCTTGCTGTTGATTAGTTTCAAAATTCGTTCTGGTAATAAATAGTTCAAAGATTTGTAAAGAGATCCGAAATTTCGTTTAGCTTTTAAGTTTATTGTTATATTGCTTTCAAAGTTTTTTTTCGGACTGCCATAAACCATCAACCCTGACAGAACCATTTTCTGATTCTCGGAAGACGCCAGCTTTCCAATTTTTGTGCATCTCAGGGTTTTGTGAATGCACCCTGTTAAAGGCATTGGGGGTAACTTATTTACACACCCATGGAGAAGATGACCAGTGAAATTGCGAGAATCAGAAAACGGGGATGAATTTTGCAACTTGAAGTGGGTCTGAGATAGATTTTTGGTAATTAACAAGTTGGGGGTCACAGACAGACAGTCAGCGAGTAAAGAAGTAGAGTCAAGCATGACTCGTCGTGTAAATAATATTCTGTAAGTAACTTTAAGTTTTTTTCTCACTTGTAATTGTAACCTGTAATTATTCATTAGTAGTTTTCAACTTTTAATTTGTATCCTCATATTTGTAAATTCTATTTCATTTTTAATATAATTTATTGTTAAGTTTTCTTTTATCGCTTTGTTTAACCCAATTATTTAATTCGTTCCCTAAAATTAGTTTGATTATTCTAATTAAAAATAATCTGGTGGCAGCATTTTAAATTCTACCAATTTTCGACATTTATATTCCAAATTAAATAAATAAATAACTTTTATTAAATTTAAAACCCAAAATCCAATAGTTCAAAAATACTCGTGTCCTTCATTGTTACACATGTTTTTAGTGTAAAATATACTCGTCAATTTAACTTCTAATTTTATATTTTTTACTTAATTTTAGTTCAATAATATAATTTTTATTACTAATATACTATTTTATTTCTTCCACTTATAAAACTTACACAAACTTAATACGCATTTTTCTCAAAAAAATGTTATCCAAGAGTATGTGAATATTACATCACTGAATTCAGAATAAAATTCTGTACAGATTAAGCACGTATAAAATAAGGTCCAATTTAAAATAAGAAAGTTAGTCCCACCATTTTAGAAGCACTAAATAAAAAAATGTACTTATTAATTTAGTCATGTAAAATATAAATTGGTTGCTAATTTAACCGAATTCATAGCTTTTACAGTTCTCAAGATAACAATAGTGGATAAAATGAAATGAACTCCTAAAAATTAAGATTTTATAGTGTTCTTATGTACCATTATTGACCAGCGCCCAACTTGGCGCTAGGTCAATAATCATAGTTTTCTATGTACATAAAATTTGTTTCAAAATGATATCAAAGTATCATAGTTTTAATTTAACCACTTTAAAAGGGCAACAGTTATTTTTTATAATATTTGTTAATAAAAATCCTTCAAAAATAAAACATATCTAGTTATATATAAATAATTTGGTCACCTAAAAACAAAACAAAAGGTCGAAAAGTACAACAATGAATTCTATCAGGCAGAGACGGCTCGTGGTGTAACGCAATGGGTGGGTTACATTTACAAAAAAAAAAAAATTAATTTTTAAATAACAATTTTCATACATAGGTACATACAAAAATGTATAAAAATTTTTACTTTCCATGTGTTCTATCAGTTTTTTAATATTTGTAAACCTTCCTAAAATTAAAAAAAATACTTGAAAAGTTTGTTCTTAAAACAGTATGTTATTAATGTTATCATAAATACTGAGTACACATTCCTAATAAATATATTAATCCATTTTACGACATAGCCATTAATTATTTAGAAAATAAATAAAAATAATGGTTTTCTATTGTTCAACACGAAAATAGTTATTTGTGTATCAAGGTTCTAAAAGTGATCTTTTAGCCGAGGTGCACATATTTTTTAGGCGATTATAACAAGAAATTATGAAGTTTCAATCAAAATCTATTTTTGACATGAGTCAAAATTTACTTTACGGCTGCTATTGTTACTCGCAAATCCATTATTTTTTCATTAATATTTGTAAAGATCTAGTTAAAATGCTACTTACACTTGTTATTATATTCGAAAATAATAATAATCACATTAATATGAACTATCTAAATTAATAATGAAGAAACAGCGCCCGAAAATTTTTACTTTAACAGATGTCAAATAAAAATTGATACTTTAAGGTTGCCAACACATACGAAAACCAACAATTTATGTACCAAGCGCCTAAAAAATGTATTATAGATGTATAAAGCCCCATTCCCACCTCATGATTTAACGCGCAGTGGATAACGCGTAGTACGTTATGCACAGTGCATTAATACTTGCCTAACGGTACCACACAGAAGCATTTCCTGCTGTGTTTAAGCGTAGTGCGTAGCGCATAGGCGTTGTGCACAAGCGCAATTGCTTGGAAACTTCAAGCATTTGTCGTAATGCTTAAACGTAATTGTGAGATGGAGATATATAATTGTCACTATTCTAACAGTGAACTGTCATATATAACCAAGAAAATTTGAGATTTCTTGTGCGATTGAGAATGGATATTGAAAATCAAGTTTTAAGTGAAATAATAAAGTCGAAGAAGAAAAACAGCTGCAGCAGTAACGAAATTTATTGCAGAATCTTCCACCAATGTTTTAAATAAAAACAAAAAACGTCGAAAACATCGTTGGTGGGTTCATACAATAAATAAAAAACGTTTGAAAAAATGCGACTGGGATAATTTAATAAAAGAAATGAGACTTATTGATGAAGTACTGTTTTTCAACTATACGAGACTGAACGTGAATCAGTTTGACAGAGTTCTGTCTTTAGTTGAAAGTAGAATTAGGAAATATGATACATTTCGTCAAACAATACTTACTGGAGCTAGATTAGCGATTACTTTAAGGTACGTAAAAGATATTTGAAGATGTTAAATAATTTTTATATTCAGAAAATTAAATTGAATTATATTTTACAGGCATCTTTCTACTGGAGATTCGTTACCTTCCTTGGCTTATAGCTTTCGCATAGGAAAGTCAACTGTTTGCAAAATTATTAAGGAAACATGTAATGCTATTTGGGACGAATTATGTCCTACATATAAAAAAAAATCTATCTGTGGAACAGTGGATACAAATTTCTAAAGAGTTTGATGATATTTGGAATCTTCCACATTGTTTAGGAGCAATTGATGGAAAACATGTGGTAATTCAAGCTCCCAAAAACTCCGGATCTCAAAACTACAACATAAAAAAAAGTTTTAGCAGTCCAGTCTAACACTCAAATATTGACAAAAATGTTTCGTCTGAATATCTGTAGTATCAGTAGCATTCGTTGTTGCAATATTAATTGGAGCTGCCAATGCTGCCGCTATTTCCGATAACTGACGAAATTCTATTGTGGTACTGGAACTGTCGTCAATTTTTCTTTTTTTTTTCCATTTGGTGTTTTTAATATTTTAGGAGAGCTTCTGCTGGTGGAAGTCGTTGAAGGAACAGGTGACATGGCTGCTGGTGTTAACATTTTCGGAGATCTTCTGCTAGTAGAAGCCACCGAAGGAACAGGTGACATGGCTGCTGGTGTTGACAACAGGTTCGGAGAACTTCTGCTTGCAAAAGCCGCCGAATGAGCTGGTGACATCTCTGCAGGAGTTAATAATATGTCTTCATGCGGCATGTTTATCTCCTGTATAAAGATTTCTCCGGCTTCCAATTCTTCAACTTCTTCGCACCAGTCTCTATTATTTTCAATCCTTACCGAAGAATATGTTCTGTAAATAAAAGTGTGTTATTAAAAGTTTTATAAGTGATGCTGTCGTAACAATTGTGTATATCTATAAATATCTAAAAAATACGGGTTTATAATTTTGATCACATGTGTGCAAGTTTTGAGCATTAGCGAATTAATTTCTTCGCGAATGTTGTATAATTTTCTCTCTTATTAAAGATAGATACGTTCTTGGGGTGATTTGATCGTCAAGGAAACTCAATTGCTCTTTGAATGGCCATGGGGTTTTCAATCCTCCAACAGGTGCAGCAGCTCCACTTCTGCACAAATCTCTTTCTTTTTTCTTTTTTCTCACGTACTAATTAGTTAAGAATTGATTTGTTAATAAAAGAAAGAAATTAGTTACCTTCTGAAAAATTACATTTTCTTGCTATTTCCGCCCAGGCCTCCTTTTTTATCAATATATTTATATTGCGGCGACTTTTTGTCCCACAAACATTTTTCTTCATACACAAGCGATATTAGTAAATCTTCCATTATAATAACACCACAATCTAAAGTTACGATTAAACTAATCCAAACAACTGTTTTGCGCGCGCAACAAAATGGTAGATATTAGTTGATATTGTAGAAAACTATTCGTAATATGATTTTTATACAATAGTTGTCGACACTGTCGAATTTACGAATACATACAAAGCTGGAAATGGTCTTAAAACTTCGTACTAAGCACTACGCATTACGCTTGCGTTTATGCGTTATCCACTATCCACTACGCATAAGGAAAGCAGGTGGAAATGAGGTTTAAGAGAATATAATATGCTTATTAAATGAATTGTTATAAATATTAATAAAAATATTGAAATATTAAAAGAAACATTGAGCAATGTTAATGTAATCTGCAAATTATTTTTAAAATAATAACAATACTTAAACTGAATTTCTACATTTGTTTATAGCTTTAATTGATTAAAAAATAAACTTAAAATAATTAATATATACACCGATTTTTATACAAACTGAATTCCATAGTTATGTATATGTCGTCTATTACTGATACATGATAACCTCTTGGAGATTTATATAAATTTAGTGCATTACTACTAAATAGTGATACATTAAATTTGTATAATTCACCGACAGGTTATCATATATCAGTATGACACATACATGACTATGGAATTCCGTTTGTATAAAAATCCGACTATAGCTTTCTATTATATACAGCGAAAGGCAATATGTTACATACAAAATAATTTGTTGAATTGTATATGGCTAATAATAATACTTAAACCGTCCTTGCGAAACATTTGTTTATGACATTGATAGAAAATCACTTATATATTCGTACATACACAGTTGCTTGTGATTTTATTGTTTACTATATAATAACAACAATACTTAATTCGTATTTTACAATATTTGTTTATAACTTTAGCAACTTTATTGCAAATTGATTACAAAAGAAACTTAAAGTAATGAATATAGTTTTCTATTGTACACATCCAAAGACATTATTTTATATACTGAACAACTGTTTCTAATTGATTTGTGATATGATAGATAAAATACTTATTTCGTTTTTGTAAAACATTTTTTAAAACATTAACTAATTTCATGCAAATTGATTCAAAAATAAACTTATTATATATAGTCAGTCATCCTTCTACCCTCAGGTATAGGATGTATACATTTTCACTTAATCTTAATTTAATTTACATAATTTAATGTCCAATAATTTCACATGTGCACTAATTTTGCCCATTGTTTCTTGTCCTTTGCGATTCTTCTTGCTTCTTCCATCGGGATGTTTCTTTTCGTCAGTATCTTCTTTATTACGTTATCCCATATGTCCTTTGGTCTTCCCCTTCCCCTTTTCGGTGTAACGTTGGTCATCCACACTTGGTGTACCGGTCTACTTTCGTTCATTCGTATCATGTGTCCCCACCAGGCTAGTTGTCGTGTTTCTATGAAATCTAGTATTGGTTTGCATTGCAGTTCTTCCCTGATGGCTTCATTCCTTACTCTATCTAACATTGTTACTCCTTTAACTCTTCTTAGATATTTCATCTCTATCGCTTGTATTTTACTTTTCGTTCCATTTGACAATATCCATGATTCACACCCGTACGTCAATATCGCTCTATATATTGTGTTAAATACCGTCATTTTTGTTTTATTGCTTATTTCTTTTTTTTCTATAAAATTATGTTTCTTTGCGTGATATATTTTTGTCGTTTTAATTATTCTTTCGTTTATGTCAGCATCTTGTGTGCCGTTACTATCTATTGTTATGCCTAAATATTGGAATTTATTAACTTGTTCTATTGTTTCACTATTTACTGTTATATTAGCAGTTGTTGGTTCGTTAGAGATTACCATTATTTTGGTTTTAGTCGCATTTATTTTCATATTGTATTTCTTTATAATTTCGTTCCAGGTGTTAACATTTTGTTGCATTTTTTCCTCGCTGTTTGCCATAATTACTCCGTCATCGGCGTAAGCACATATTGATATTTTTACTGGTAGTAGATTTCTATACCCTACATGTATCATATTGAATTTTTGATCGCACTCCTTTATTATCTAATCCATAAATATCGTAAATAAGACTGGGCTCATTACTCCTCCTTGTCTCAAACCGTTCTTTGATTCGAAGAGCTCGCTTTTCCTATTTTGGCTAATTACGTAGTTCGTGTTTTTGTTATACGGTCTTTTTATAGCATTTAGAAAATTGGTGCTTATATCTTTTCTTTTTAGGATTTTCCACATTATCTCTCTTTGTACTCTGTCAAACGCTTTTTCTAAATCTATGAATGTCATGTATGTTTTTGTGTTAGTGATCTTAGTCTTATGTATTAAGTCCTTAACTGTGAATATATGGTCTTGGCTACTGCGTCCTTTTCTAAATCCACTTTGTACTTCGGACATTGTTGATTCTATTTTGTTTCTTAATCTTTTTTCTAATATTCTTTCAAATACTTTCAGTGTCGTACACAATAACGATATGCCTCTGTAGTTGTTGCATTCTTTAGTGTCTCCTTTCTTGTGAATCGACACAATTATTGCTAATTCCCAATCGTTTGGTATTTTATCTCCATTCCAAATTTTGTTGAAAATTGTTAACAATATTTCTATGCCCTTTTCCCCCATGTACTTTAACATTTCTGGCGTAATTTTGTCATGCCCTGCTGCTTTACCATTTTTAAGTATTCGTAGTGCTTCTTTTCCTTCTTGTATTTGTATTTTCTGCGTTTCGTCTTCATTCACATTTTCTACCTGGTCTGTTAGAATTTGTTCAACAGGTTCTATCTGATTATCTTCATCTGTGAATAATAGCTCTTGGAAATATTGCTTCCATCTGTTCATGATATTTTGTTCTTTCGTTAATATTGTACCTTCTTTGGATTTGACTGTATTTGCTACTTTCCTCTTTTCATTTCTTAATGATTTCAGTGTTTTATAAAATAATTTTTGACTTTCTTTACTGTTGTCTTCCATTTGTTTTCCAAATTGTTCCCAGCTTTTTTCTTTGGCTTGTGCTACTAATTCTTTGACCTTCCGTCTTTGTTGTTTTTATTGATCATAGTTTTTATTTGTTCTATTACTAAGATATTTTACCCATGTTTTCTTTTTCTTTTTTCCTTCCTCTTTTATTTCCTCATTCCACCAGGACGTCATTCTTTTATTAGCTTTCTTTTTACTACTTCCACATACATTCTTTGCTGCTTGTGTTATTTTTTTTTTTTAAATATTCCATGTTTCTTCCATATCCTTGTCCTTATAGTTAATTTTCTCTATATCTATTTATTTCTTGTGCATATTTTGTCGCTGTTATTATACCTCTAAGTTTGTATGTTTTTATTGTCTCATATTCTATTATCCTTGTTTCTTCAGTTTTAGTGTTCTCATCTTTACTCATTTTTTTAATTCTTGCTTCTACGAGAAAGTGATCGCTGAAGATTTCTGGACCACGCCTCACTCTGCAATCCTGTACTAAATTTCTCTTTTTGTTTTCCACAAGTATATAGTCTATTATTGATCTATCTTCTTCTCTTGGTCCTTGTCTTGTGTATTTATGTACATTTTTATGTTGAAAAAACGTGTTAGTAATTAACAAGTCATTTAATATACAGTAGTCTATCAGTCTTCTTCCGTTATTATTTCTTCGGTTTTCTCCATATATCCCCACTGTATTTGTAGTGTTTTCATCTCGTATGCCTACTCTTCCATTCAAGTCTCCGATTACATAAATTTCCCCTTTACTATTCTCTGTAACTAGATTTAATTCTTCCCAAAATTTGTCTTTTATGTCAATTAACTCATCTTCATCCGGTCCATATATTATTATTATTGTTTTTTCACTTTCTTTTTCAATTTTCAACTCGATTTTTAGGATCCTCTCACTACATCCTTCCCAGGACTGCACGTAGTTTATTAAATTTTTATTTTCTAGGCAAGCTACTCCTGCTACTGCTCTGTTTTCTTTCGGCACTCCACTGTTAATCAACATATGCCCATTATCTATAATTATTTCTCCCTTACCTTTCTTTTTTGTTTCTGTTATTCCTAATATATCTATATTTAATTTATTAAATTCATCGTACAGTTCATGTTCTTTCCCATTCATACTTCTAACATTCCACGTTGCTAGTTTCCAAATACTTTTCTTTTTGTGAGTATTCATGTCGGTCGGCGCCAATATATCAGTCCTAGATTTTTTATTCCCATTTATGTTCTTGAGTTTTTTGGATCGTGATTCGGTTCTGTCTCTGTTTTTGTTTTTTCCAATTTATTAGTATTCTCATTCTATACATATTTTTCTCCGTCTATAATTAGATGTTGGTATTTAATTTTCACTTGTTTGTTGGCTTGTTTCTCGTTATATGCTAATTTCCTAATTGTTTTTTGTATGTCTTGTTCCCTTTTTGTCATATCATTATTTATATAAACTTTACTGTATACGCCTCTCTATATTTTTGATTTATTTTTAAAGATTTCAATCTTTTTTTCCAAGCTTTCTATTTCTGCCATGACTATGTGATCCTTGATCTTTATTGCTTTCATTACTTTAGCGTTAACTTGCATTTGTAAAAACATAAAGCTTTCTAGTTTTTTTATGATCTCTGTCTCATTATTTTCGACTATTTTTAATCCGCTAATTATTATGTTATGTCTTCTACTTGCTTTGTCTATCCTTTCCAGTCTGCTGTTCATTTGATCTAGAAGATCCACCCGTTTTTTAAGATGTTCTATTTCCATCTTCATAACAATATTTTCTTCCATAACCTTACTTATTGCATCTTTGTATTCTTGGTTTTCTCTGCGTACTTCTTTAATTTCCTGTAGCAAAGTGTTCATTAGCTCTTTCATGTCTGCCATGTCGTTGGACTTATCTGTTTTTGTGGGGGTCCTTAATGTTTTTTTGCTCCTTTTGAGAAATCCGTCCTGTTGCCCTTCACGTTTGCGTTTACTGTCTGATTCGCTGTCTGATTCACGTGTAGATATAATAAGTTGCCTAACTTAAGGCGCAAAGTCGCTACGTTGACGGCGGTAGAAGCCACGCCCAGATCGACTCTCCAGAAGCTAACTTCTCTCCTGTCACGTAGCACTTACTTGCTTTATCCTTATTTTTTCTTATCTCCGGTCAACGTGTCTTAAGATAATAACTGGCGATGCAGTGTTGTTGTAGATACACACGGAGAATCAGCTGTTCGTAATAAATTGCTCGTGGTATACCCTTTTAGAGTTAAAAACCACGGAGCTCTCACAGGTGCACACTTCAATGTCAACACTTCACACCTATCTCTGAAAAAAAAACTTGGAATAATGAATATAGTTCTCTGTTGTAAGGAGCGATTGAAAATATTTTATATATTGCTTGTAACTTGAATTTTATTCGGGCATGAAATTCTTAATCCGTATTTCTTAAATATTTGTTTTTAATTTTAATACAAATTTATTTAATCGGAAGTCTTTATTTATCACAAGCTTCGTTTACAAAATTGTATAGATATTTCTTCATACTTACGAAACAGTGCAGTTAGGTACATTTAGGCTCGGTAAAACGGTGACGCAGAGATATTTGTGCCAGTAAGTCCATAAACACATACAAAAGCGAATAAATATCAATTATATAGGTGTTCATTTTAAATGGGCCTCAACTGCTATCTCGAGAACTATAAGAGCTAAGTGGTCGGTTAAATTAGCAATAAGTTTTATTTTACAATACTATCAAAACGAATAAAACATTTTTTTAAATCAATAGTTCTCAAGATATTGCGCCCAACTTTCTTATTTTCAATGGAATACCTTATCTTTTTCGCGTATTTGGAATCTACATTTAATAAAAAAATGGTTAGCTCATTTTAATAGACTTGTGAAATATAAACTGTTTGCTAATTTAACAGTTTTCGTAGCTCTTATAGTTCTCGAGATAGCAATGGTAGCCCATTTAAAATATACATCATGTATCTGTATACATAAACAGTTGCTTGGAATTTGATTGTTTCTTGAATAACTTCCAACTTGAATTGTATTTCTTCAATATTAACAAAAAAAAATATCCGTAATTTTTTAACATTTATTTGTAACTTTTACAACTTTAATGAAAATTGATCCAAAAATATAAAGAAAATAACGAATATAATTCCCTGTTCTAAACTACGAAAGACAATTTTATATACAAAACAATTGCTTCAACTTGAATTGTATTCGTCCAATAAGAACAAAATAGTGAACCCGTACTTCTGTAAAATACTTATTTTTATAACTTTGACAAGTTTCATGCAAATTTATCCAAAAATATACTTCAAATAATGAATATAGTTCTCAGTTGTACAGGGCAAAGGAAAATTTCTTATATAAAAACAGTTGCATCTAACTTGAATTGTATTTAGCAATGAATAACAAAAACTAACTAACTTAACATTTGTTTATAACTTTAACAAGTTTCTTGCAATTTAATTTCAAAAACAAAATTAAAATAATAAAGGTATTTGCTCAAATTTCAAAAGACCGATAAATTATTATTGGTTAATAATCTTTTTGTTAGATGTAATAAATATAATATTACATAGCTGTAAGTATACACATAATTGTTAAATCGGGAATTGTTAATACGTATTACATTATTTTTTTATTTTATACTTAAAGCAATGAGTTTAATTCTCTATGGTAGAGAGCGACGGAAATTATTCTATATACAAAAGATATGTTTTTAACTTAAATTGTAGTTGGCCAATAATAGCAAAAATTATTTATTTATAACGTTTTCAAGTATAATGCAAATTGACCCAAAAATAAACATAAAATATTCAATATGCTTGTCTGCTCTATATGGCCTAAAACTATGAGCACCCAGAATATTTCCATTATTTTGCGAGATACAAATAAAATGTTACGGAGCAAAATTAAACTATACAGAGGGGCTTAAAAGTGATCTTATTAAGAATGTTGTGTCACTTCCGGTTTTAGCGGAAGTGTGTACAACTTTAATTGTAGCATAGGGAATCGGTATTCGTACTATTATATTTTATTTTCGGCACGTACGTAAAACTATCTTTACAATGATATCAAAATATCTTAGTTTTACTTGAAACATTTCAAAATGGCGCCAATTTATTTTCATATTTATGTCCTTACAACTAAGGGTAAATAATAAAAAATATATATTTAAAATACCTTATAAATAAAAATTAAGACAAAACCGGAACTCTTACTAAATATGAGAAATAAAATAAAAATTCTCAAAATGGCTGCTGTCATTATTTCCTGCACAATTTGACACGTGTAACACAAACTCTGCCATTACATTACCAGGACAGGTTGATATAACATTTTTTGACATAATTTGATTGGTTTCAGGTAACAAAATCTCATCTGGCTATGGAGATTTTTTATGAATTTTTATTAGTAAATATTATAAAATTAAATTGTCTCCATTTTTAAATAGCTGAAGTAAAACAATGATATTTTGCTATCACTGTAAAACTAATTTTATGAACATTCCGAAAAAAAAATATAATACTACGGATTCCCCATGCTAAAACCGGAAGTAATACAAATTTCATACTACGATCATTTCATGAACCACTTTGTGTACTTTAATTTTGCTCCTTAACATTTTTTGTATTTCTCAAAATAAACGAAAAAATTCTAGGTGTCGCCCTTACGCCAAACATCCTGTATATTAAGTCTTATTTCGAAAATATTTAACTTAATAATAATAGTCTCATATTCTTTTATCAATTTTACAGTATTTATTTTATATTTGATTGTGTCACAAAAAATTTTAGAAAATAGTCGCACCGAATACTAATGCTATGGAACTGACGCGGGAATAGCAGCTTTCATATTTTTGGCCAACAGAATAGATCGCGTGCAGCACGTGACTCGAAGTAGGCAACCCGCCTGACTGGTGGACCAACAAACCAATTCACTCGCTTCGTTTCCGTTGTGCAACATGCTGGTTTTTTGTCTTATAGAGTTTTGGAGAGATTTTTCAAAGATATTATTTCATTTTTCAAATCTGTCACATTTGTAGAAGTTTCATGATCAGTTTTAGTGTGAGGTAATTTTTCGTTAGTGCAAGAACTAGTGCTAGCAATGTTAGTACTAGTAGGTTGTAAAACCCGCTTAAGTCAGTTTCATTTATCTGAACTTCTACTATAATAGCATGTTCCTCATTTACAGAAACAGGCTCCACGGAAGAACTTACAACTTGTTTCTGTAATTGTATAAATTTGTTATTTTCATTTATGTAATAAAATCATTTAGCAAAATAAATAGATTTTTTCTAAAAGGAAGAACATTTACTAATTAACTTAGTAACTTTAGTAATGAATGAATGATATATGATAAATGCATTATGAGTTGTTACTAATAGTTATTTACATAACAAGCGTGGAAAGTGGTAAATAGCAAGCGAATGTAGAGATTGAAGAACGAGGCATGTAGCGCCGAGTGATTTAATACACGAGCGTTGCTATGCACTTTCAAGCGAGTTATGTACACTATTTTTCAGACGACCACAAAATATTATAATAAAAACAGGGTTTATACAAAAGTGTCAATGTCAAACACAACTCACGAAAGCATTGACGTTTGGGTTTGAGGTTAAGTATCACTAGTTAACCGGAAACTGATTTGAAAATCTAGTACGTATTATTTGAACAATTAATAAAACTATCAGTACATTTTGACTCTTTATTTTTATTATTAATTCACTACTAATTTTAAAATCGTAGTTTTAAGCAAGTTGTCATTAATTTTGTTACATTTCATTATCAAAGATCCATCTATTGACCACTAATCGTCATATCCGGTTATATAACACACTAGTGTGTTATTATAACACACGCTGTGTGCTATGTTACATTTTCTGGTGTTAATTACAGTGTAAATATGACTACTTTCATATGTGGTTGTCTGAAAAAGTTATTTACAGGACATATACTACTACCATTCTAAACAAGTCAGTGATATGTATGTATATAACTAAATGATAATTACGACATATTTTTGTTATTAAAACTTTTAAACCTTAACATGTCGATCTGTTAATCTGTTATAACTTTTATTATAACATGCTTTTGCATAGCCCTTATTTAACGATGGTATCCAATTGGGATTGTTTTTATCTTCCAAATTAGCTCCCTTGAATTTTCCAATAATTTTTGAGCATATTTGGTTACGATAACATTTATCACAACACAAGTACCTATTTAAAATTAATAAAAATATGGGTTTTATATACATAATATTAAAATAATATTTTTCTAAATTAGTTTAAACAAAAATATATACAATAATGTGTTTCGAACCACCGGGCAAACTTTCTACCTATATTTGTCATAATTTAGTTAGATACTTTATGAGAAAGCCAAGTACTAATTTACTATTGTTTGTATTCAAAGAATTAAGGAATTAGGGACAACAAATTACCTTTAATAAAATGTCTCGAACATATCCTACCGTATTTTATTTTATTTTCTGTTAAAGACTTGTCACTTAACCGCAGTTATCCTCTTTTTCCGTCTTTCTACCGCCAAAGGAATAATCCTACCTCTATTATCTTTTTCTGAGGGAAACCTATAAAAAGATATTCCATCCCCAATTCCACTTTTTTTAACATTCCACAACACAGAATTGTGGCATTTTTGGCTATTTCTGCGTGGTGTACAATGGCATGTTGGTCAACCAGGCAGACATCTTTAAATGGCCGTGACGTCACGTGCACGCGACCCGTATATTGGGGATATGTGACATAAGGAAATGTTAAATTCGTTATTACTCTTTACTGACAAATATTTCTCCTACAAACGAGCGTAAAGTACAACTTTATGAAAGTGTTTACGTTGCCCAGCAACGGCTACTGTTCATGCACTAGTATCATTAATTGTTTTATTTACTTTTGAATTTAATTTTTTTATCTCGTGCTATAGTTTCCGCAGTCAACTGCACATGCGTTAAACAGCACTTGACTAAAAAATACTTACTTTACACACTAGTTTCATAAATAACTATTAAATACTTAAAAAAATGTATCTTTCTTATGTGTCCAACCATAAGTATTTTCTATTTCAAATATAAATTTATAGTATTTCGATTATCGTTTATGAGCCCATCGGCGATTGAATATTTATAGAAATTTTAATATTAAATTTTTAAATATTACATACAGTGCCTTACAGAATTATTCGTACACCTAATTTCTACTTAAAAATAGAAATATATATATATATATATATATATATATATATATATATATATATATATATATATATATATATATACAGGGTGGCCCAGCGAAAATTATCAGCGCAGTTTTTGGCCACTTAACATCTATTTTGCAAAAATCGCTCGAACCCGTCATTTTTAGTATAAAGGGGGACACCTAAATGGATTATTACCAATGGCATAACTTCAACCCTAAAATGGGTGTGGACTGCACCTCAAAAATTTTAAATGGAAAAGGGTGTCAAACATGACAGTTCGAAAGGCCTTACAATTCTCTTTTCAACAGTTTTTTTATTTTTCAAATCCGATCATTAGTTCCAGAGAAATATCGTTTAAAACAAATTTTATCAGGTGTTCAAAATTGCAATCAAGTAGGCTTAAACA
The DNA here is from genome assembly GCA_035578165.1 of Stenolophus ochropezus. Classification (NCBI taxonomy): domain Eukaryota; kingdom Metazoa; phylum Arthropoda; class Insecta; order Coleoptera; family Carabidae; genus Stenolophus; species Stenolophus ochropezus. The sequence goes on along the minus strand of JAQOWZ010000024.1, from coordinate 6,034,580 downwards.
AATGACAGAAACTCAATTATCAGTTTATTAGGTGTTAAAAATGACTATTTCCAACTTCCATACAATAATAAAGATTTTGCTCAAAATTTTGGAGATACGGTACGTTACCGTAAATCTTCTAAAAATCAGGGTAGCGTGGCATAAACTTTAGACTTCAAATAACCCCTCAAAAAGAAATCTAACTTAGGTACAAATTACTTGTTTATTACAACTAACTTGTCAAAATAATTGTTTATTTAGATTCTGTCATTTATTTAAGCCTACTTGATTGCAGTTTTGCACACCTGATAAAATTTGTTTTAAACGATATATCTCTGGAACTAATGATAAAAAACTGTTGAAAAGAGAATTGAAAGGCCTTTCGAACTGTGTCATGTTTGACACCCTTTTCCATTTAAAATTTTTGAGGTGCAGTCCACACCCATTTTAGGGTTGAAGTTATGCCATTGGTAATAATCCATTTAGGTGTCCCCCTTTATACTAAAATTGACGTGTTCGAGCGTTTTTTGTAAAATTGATGTTAAGTGGCCAAAAATTGCGCTGATAATTTTTGCTGGGCCACCTGTATATATATATATATATATATATATATATATATATATATATATATATATATATATATGTATATATATATATATATATATATGTATATATATATATATATATATATATATATATATTTCTTATGTAAATTAAATAAAAACAAAATGTATACAAGAAATAGGTACACAAAATTGTGTACGACTTATGAAATCTTACATATGTATACAGTCTGTGCATTTTCAATAGTTTACTATTAAGTTTTTGAGAACTATAACACTATATGAGATTAGATTTACATAAATAAGCAAATTATTTTTATATTATACAGGGTGGAATGCGAAATTGGAAACACCTTTTTTTCTCCGAAGTTATTATAAATACCGAATAATTGTTTAAATAAAAATCTTAGTACTTTCAATAAGCTCACTAAATCTGTATAAATTTAGTAAAAAAAAGTTTTATTTTCGTAGATATTGTCATATTTGTACATTTTTTACATTGGATGCCCTGTATATTATTGCACTAATTAAAAGAAAATAATTTTTGCTTTAAAAAGTTTGAGTGTTCTTACCTTCTAAACTTGATAGTTTTTGAGATATTAATCAAAATATTTAAATGTTATTTTCTCAAAATAAAGCGTGAGTTGAAAATAAAATTTTTGGAGTTAAGTTATTTTTTACTGTATTTGCGCAAAAAAATGTATTGCATTCATACAATTGTTACTCTATGTCAATAATGACAGATTATTAAATTTATGAAAAATTAGATATGATAACATGTTATTATTTATCAAATAATAATATAAGACAAGCCACTTTTATTTTCAATGCATACTTTATTTTGAAAAGAAACATTTAAATAGTTTAAAAGGTAAAAATCCTTAAGCATTTTTAAAGAAAAAATAATTTTCTATTAATTACCTACTGCAATAACATGCAGGATATTCCATTTAGAAAAAGTACAAATATGACAATATCTATGAATATTAAACTTTTATTCAGCAAACTGATACAGATGTAATTAGCTTATTAAAAGTACTAAAAACTTTATTTAAACAATTTTTCGGTACCTGTAATAACTTCCGAGAAATAGGTGTCTCTAATTTTCCATTCCACCCTATATAGGTACTTACATCTATTTTAATAATGAGCGTAGAATCCGTTTTTTCAATCAGTGATTCTCAAACTATGGCATCCAACTTTTTTTTATTTTCAATGAGATCAAATTTGAGTAATTAACAGTGTTTTACTTAACGAGCGTACTTATAACAAAAGTTGATAAATAATAATATAATTACAAAATTATTTGCTGTTATAATCGGATTTTTATTCTAAGATTTATTGACATGAGTAGTACTTGGCTAAAAGAAAATTATATAATTGATTAAATCTTCCCAGCACTGTTTTTCGAACCTTTTGCTAAGTATTTGACAAAATTTTTATTTATTTCTGAAAAATTAAATAACTAAATCAAGACACGAAACACGTTATTTTCGCATTGTTCAACAACACTGACTAAAAGCAAATAAAACGCAGCGCTGTTATATGAATGTTAAAATTTGATTATAAATTATTAATAGCATTGGAATACACTTTTAAAAAAATCCGAGTACATGTAGTTAACCGAGTTTTTTTATGTGTTATACGCGAGTTAGATACTTTATCTGAAAAATATAATAATATTCCGAACAATGTTTTCACATGTTAAAATACATATTTCTTTAACAAAAACTGTTCAGAAAAGCAATATTATCACTTTAATATTATGTATTAACAAATTAATCTGAAATCAAAAATATAAATGATTGCCGAAAAATTGATCGAATTTCTACTCAAATAATAAATATATAAGTATTGTATAAATGTGAAATCAAATATATTTTTAATACAAAACAAATAACAAAGAACGAAAATCAAAAAAATATTATTATTACATAATAATTCATATGTATTATGTAAATTATTAATCTATAAATAAAATTAGTTTTAAATATTTGTGCCTTATTCGGGCTTTTATTTAGTTTAAGGCCATATTTCGGTATTTATACAAATAAAAAAATTAAAATTAAAATTTGTAAATAATAATTTATATCACTATACATTTTGCTTCGTAAACCATAATAATGGTATTCTCAACCGTGGTATACATATTATTTTTACATACCCACTATCCTTAACCTTTAATTTGACATAAAATTGTTTTTCACTACCGCTTCCTTGGTAACCTTGGTCACCTGGGTCAATAATGAATTATTATTTACAGTGGTCGATAATGAAAACTGTCGCTTTTGAAAAGAACTCAAATCTCCAAATCCAAGTATTGTTTGAATCATTTCACACAAGAAAAGTGTAATAATTGTTTTATTTACTTTTGAAATTAATTTTTATTAATATTTCGGTTGTTGGAAAAATGTTGTATACAACCCGTGTGTAACAGTGCGTTAAACAGCATTTGACTAAAAAATACTTACTTTTCACACTAGTTTAATAAATAACTATTAAAAACTTAAAAAAATGTTTCTTTCTTATTTTTTTCAACGGTAAGTATTTTCTATTTCAAATATACATTTATAGTATTTCGATTATCGTTTATGAGCCCATCGGCGATAGAATATTTATAGAGTTTATAATATTAATTTTTTAAATATTACATACAGTGCCTCACAGAATTATTCGTACACCTAAGTTTTCTATTTAAAAAGAGAAAAAAAATGTATTTCAAAAATAGGTAATATTGACATATTAATAACGGGATCATATTCTCTCATATTCCAGAAATAAAATGCAATAGGCCAATTATGGAAAAAAAAAATTCTTATGTAAATTAAATAAAAACAAAGTGTGTACAACAAAATTATTCGTACACTTATGAAATCTTACATATGTATACAGTCTGTGCATTTTCAATAGTTTACTATTAATTTCTTGAGAACTATAACACTATATGAGATTAGATTTACATAAATGAGCAAATTATTTTTATATTATACAGGGTGAAATAAAAAATTGGAATGTTAATTTCTCTGTTTCGGAATTAGAATGTCATATTCCAGCACGCTTATTGATGTTGGAAGAAGCTTCATTCTTAAACGATTTTTGGTTATATTTTGTTATTTGAGATTGGCATGACTGCATTAAATACACAAAATATCTAGGCAACTGACCTAGCACCTAGGCAACAGACGAAACGAAACAGTGATTTGGTGACAGTGATTTCTGTCACCAACCTAACTATTCTATCAAAAAAATCCCTTAATGGAAATTGTCAAATATTATTATAAAAAATACTGTAAATAAAAGCCGAAACAGAGAAAATAGTATAAAACACTAGCGAATTCTCGGCTACGCCGAGCATTCCCTAGAGCTCCGCTGTCAGTGCAAAAAACAAATGCCGATCGACATAAAGCAATTATTTCATATTTGCACGTCAGGCCTCACCACGACCTTTCATTAGATTGCAAACACGATATACTTCCAATATGTACCCCAACCGTAGCCGAGACCTTTCATTTGATACCAAACACGACATACTTCTGACAACTTTCGACATAAAACAAAAGTCGATCGACATGAAACATTTTTATCATATCTGCACGCTAGCCCACACCGAGACTTTTAATTTGATACCAAACACTCTATACTTCTGACAACCTTTGGCAAAAAACAAAAGCCAAACGACATTGATAATTTTTGTTAATTCTGCACACCAGCCCTCATTGAAACCTTTCATTTAATACCAAACACCATACACTTCTGACAACTTTTTGCAAAAAACAAAAACCGATCGATATAGTACATTTTTGACAATTCTGTACGCTAGCCCTCTCCGAGACCTTTCATTTGATACCAAACACGACATACTTCTGACAACTTTTTGCACAAAACAAAAGCCGATCGACATGGAACATTTTTGTCAATTCTGCACGCTAGCCTTCAAGGAGACCAAACTCGTCATACCTTTGAGAATTTTTTGCAAAAAACAAAAGCCGATCAACATTGACCTTTTCTGTTAATTCTACACGCCAGCCCTTATCTAACCTTTTCATTTGATACCAAACACCACATACTTCACACAACTTTTTCCAAAAAACAAAAGCCGTTCGATATAGACCATTTTTGTTTATTTTGCACCCTAGCCCTCATCGTGACCTTGCCTAATATAACATTCACTGTCTTCAATAACGTTCAGTTGGGAATATTTGTTCTTTGTTTTATTACTTTATTAAACATTTCTCAATATTGACTTAGTAATTCGAAAATATCCAAACACGACATTTTTCTGTCAACATTTTGCAAAAAACAAATTCTAATCTACGTAGAACATTTTTGTCATTCGTGCACACCAGTCCGTATTTTGTCGTTTCCTTAAAACCCAAGGACGACATACTTGTAACAACTTTTTACGAAAAACAAATGCAGATCGACATGACACATTTTTTTGTTATTTTAAAACTGGCCCTTATGGTTTCCTTTTTTTTGATAACAAACATAGCAAAGTATTCAGTTTTTTATTTAGGAATATTTGATATTTATTTAGTTACTTTATAATTTGGCAACACAGTTTGTTTTAAAAAATAGTAGTTCATTTTTAAATTTATAAATTAATATTGTCAAACCTAATACAACTGCCACCGTCTTCAGTAAAGTTAGTTTAGGAATATTTGGTTTTAATTTAGTTGCATCATCACACATTTGGCAACATTGACTTTTAACATTAAAAACGTCAAAATATATATTAATTAAATACGTTATGTTTTAAACTTAAATTAGTTGTAACACCTTTGCTGAAGTCTATTATTCATGAAATTCTTTTTAAATTTTTGATATCAATGTTCTATTAAAAGATATACTCATTTAAAGGTCATAGACAGATTGTCAAAAGTGCCGGATGACGGCGTGATTCTTCTTAAAGTTAGACATGGCCTCTGGGATCCATTGTTTCAAGGTAGTAATTATGCACAGTTTTTATTATTTTACATAAAAACCTCTCACAGTAAAAATATGAGACCCCAAAAGGATCGTAATTCACATTATTCCCTACAATCTAAAAAAAAAATTACATCAATCTCTTGTATGGTTCAGGCTGTAGCTACTTATAAAAATTAATCGTTTGTCGTGATGAATCTATAGAAAGTGAGATATATTAATAGTGAATGTAATCGTTTAGTATAGGAGATTCTAGCGAATTCTCGGCTACGCCGAGCATTCCCTAGAACTCCGCTGTCAATGCAAAAAACAAATGCCGATCGACATTAAACAATTATTTCATATTTCCACGTCAGGCCTCACCGAGTCCTTTCATTAGATTGCAAACACGATATACTTCTAATAATTTTTTGCAAAAAACAAAAGCCGGTCGACATGAAACATTTTTGTCATTTATGTACCCCAACTCTCATCGAGACCTTTCATTTGGTACCATACACGACATACTTTTGACAACTTTCTGCATAAAACAAAAGTCGATCGACATGAAACATTTTTATCATATGTACAAGCTAGCCCACACCGAGACTTTTTATTTGATACCAAACGATATATACTTGTAACAACCTTTTGCAAAAAACAAAAGCCGATCGACATTGACCATTTTCGTTAATTCTGCACACCAGCCCTTATCGAGCCTTTTCATTTGATACCAAACACCACATACTTCTCACAACATTTTGCAAAAAACAAAAACCGATCGACATAACACATTTTTGTCAATTCTGTACGCTAGCCCTCAACAAGACGTTTCATTTGAGACCAAACTCGACATACCTTTGAGAACTTTTTGTAGAAAACAAAAGTCGATCGGAATGGAACATTTTTGTCAATTCTGCACGCTAGCCCTCAACGAGACCTTTCATTTGAGACCAAACACGATATACTTCTAATAATTTTTTGCAAGAAATAAAAGCCGGTCGAAATGAAACATTTTTGTCATTTATGTACCCCAGCCCTCACCGAGATTCTTCATTTGATACCATACAGGAAATACTTTTGACAACTTTCTGCATAAAACAAAAGTCGATCTCCATAAAACATTTTTATCATATCTACACGCTAACCCACACCGAGACTTTTCATTTGATACCAAACACTATATACTTGTGACAACCTTTTGCAAAAAACAAAAGCCGATCAACATTGACCATTTGTTAATTCTGCACACCAGCCTTCATTGAAACCTTTCATTTGATACCAAACACCACACACTTCTGACAACTTTTTGCAAAAAACAAATATCGATCGACATAGTACATTTTTGTTAATTCTGCACGCTAGCCCTCTCCGAGAACTTTCATTTAATACCAAACACGACATACTTCTGACAACTTTTTGCATAAAACAAAAGCCGATCGACATGGAACATTTTTGTCAATTCTGCACGCTAGCCCTCAACGAAACCTTTCATTTGAGACCAAACTCGACATAGCTTTCAGAAATTTTTGCAAAAAACAAAAGCCGATCAACATTGACCTTTTTTGTTAATTCTACACGCCGGCCCTTATCGAGCCTTTTCATTTGATACCAAACACCACATACTTCTCACAACTTTTTCCAAAAAACAAAAGCCGTTCGATATAGACCATTTTTGTTAATTCTGCACGCTAGCCCTCATCGAGACCTAGCCTAATATAACATTCACTGTCTTCAGTAACCTTTCATTTGGGAATATTTGTTCTTTGTTTGTTACTTTATTAAACATTTGGCAACACTGACTTTTGTAATTCGAAAATACCCAAAACACTACATTTTTCTGACAACATTTTGCAAAAAACAAATTCTAATCTACATAGAACATTTTTGTCATTGGTGCACATTAGTCCGTATGGTGTCGTTTGCTTAAAACTCAAGGACGACCTACTTCTAACAACGTTTTACGGAAAACAAATGCAGATCGACGTGACACATTTTTTTTGTCATTTTAAAACTGGCCCTTATGGTTTCCTTTCTTTTGATAACAAACACAGCAAAGTATTCAATTTATTTTATTTATGAATATTTGATTTTTATTTAGTTACTTTATAATTTGGCTACACTGTTTGTATTAAAAAATAGTAGTTAATTTTTAAATTTATAAATTAATATTGTCAACCCTAATACAACTGCCACCGTCTTCAGTCAAGTTAGTTTAGGAATATTTGGTTTTAATTTAGTTACTTCATCACCCATTTGGCAACATTGACTTTTGACATTGGAAACGTCAAAATTTATATTAATTAAATACGTTATGTTTTAAACTTAAATTAGTTGTAACACCTTTGCTCAAGTATATTATTCATGAAATTATTTTTAAATCTTTGATATCAATGTTCTATTAAAAGATATACTCATTTAAAGTTCATAGTCTGATTGTCAAAAGTGACGGATGACGGCGTGATTCTTCTGAAATTTGGACATGGCCTCTGGGATCCATTGTTTCAAGGTACCAATTTTGCACAATTTTAATTTTTTACACGAAAACCACTCACAGTAAAAATATGAGACCAAAAAAGGATCGTAATTCACATTATTCCCTACAATCTAAAAAAAAAATTACATTAATCTCTTGTATGGTTCAGGCTGTAGGCCTTTACAAAATTTACTCGATCTTCGTGATGAATCTATAGAGAGAAAGTGAATCTAATCGTTTAGTATATAGGACTAGCGAATTCTCGGCTACGCCGAGCATTCCCTAGAGCTCCGCTGTCAGTGCAAAAAACAAATGCCGATAGACATGAAACAATTATTTCATATTTCCACGTCAGGCCTCACCGAGACCTTTCATAAGATTGCAAACACGATATACTTCTAATATTTTTTTGCAAAAAACAAAAGCTGGTCGACATGAAACATTTTTGTCATTTATGTACCCCAACTCTTACCGAAACCTTTCATTTGATACCATACACGACATACTTCTGAAAACTTTCTGCATTAAACAAAATTCGATCGACATGAAACATTTTTATCATATCTACACGCTAGCCCACACCGACACTTTTCATTTGATACCAAACACTATATACTTGTGACAACCTTTTGCAAAAAACAAAAGCCGATCGACATTGACCATTTTCGTTAATTCTGCACACCTGCCTTCATTGTAACCTTTTATTTGATACCAAACACCACACACTTCTGGCAACTTTTTGCAAAAAACAAATACCGATCGACATAGCACATTTTTTTGTCAATTCTGCACGCTAGCCCTCTCCGAGATCTTTCATTTGATACCAAACACGACATACTTCTGATAACTTTTGCATAAAACAAAAACCGATCGACATAGTACATTTTTGTCAATTCTGCACGCTAGCCCTCTCCGAGACCTTTTATTTGGTACCAAACACGACATACTTCTGACAACTTTTTGCATAAAACAAAAGCCGATCGACATGGAACATTTTTGTCAATTCTGCACGCTAGCCCTCAACGAGACTTTTCATTTGATACCAAACACCACACACTTCTGACAACTTTTTGCAAAAAACAAATACCGATCGACATAGCACATTTTTATCAATTCTGCACGCTAGCCCTCTCCGAGACCTTTCATTTGATATCAAACACGATATACTTCTGACAACTTTTTGCAAAAAACAAAAACCGATCGACATAGTACATTTTTATCAATTCTGCAGGCTAGCCCACTACGAGACCTTTCATTTCATATCAAACACGATATACTTCTGACAACTTTTTGCAAAAACAAAAACCGATCGACATAGTACATTTTTGTCAATTCTGCAGGCTAGCCCTCTCCAAAACCTTTCATTTGATACCAAACACGACATACTTCTGACAACTTTTTGCATAAAACAAAAGCCGATCGACATGGAACTTTTTTGTCAATTCTGCACGCTAGCCCTAAACGAGACTTTTCATTTGATACCAAACACCACACACTTCTGACAACTTTTTGCAAAAACAAATTCCGATCGACATAGCACATTTTTATCAATTCTGCACGCTAGTCCTCTCCGAGACCTTTCCTTTGATATTAAACACGATATACTTCTTACAACTTTTTGCAAAAAACAAAAACCGATCGACATAGTAAATTTTTGTCAATTCTGCAGGCTAGCCCTCTCCGAGACCTTTCATTTGATACCAAACACCACACACTTCTGACAACTTTTTGCAAAAAACAAATACCGATCGACATAGCACATTTTTATCAATTCTGCACGCTAGCCCTCTCCGAGACCTTTCATTTGATACCAAACACGATATACTTTTGACAACTTTTTGCAAAAAACAAAAACCGATCGACATAGTACATTTTTGTCAATTCTGCAGGCTAGCCCACTACGAGACCTTTCATTTGATATCAAACACGATATACTTCTGACAACTTTTTGCAAAAACAAAAACCGATCGACATAGTACATTTTTGTTAATTCTGCAGGCTAGCCCTCTCCGAGACCTTTCATTTGATACCAAACACGACATACTTCTGACAACTTTTTGCATAAAACAAAAGCCGATTGACATGGAACATTTTTGTCAATTCTGCACGCTAGCTTTCAACGAGACCTTTCATTTGAGACCAAACTCGACATATCTTTGAGAAATTTTTGCAAAAACAAAAGCCGATCAATATTGACCTTTTTTCTTAATTCTACACGCCAGCCCTTATCGAGCCTTTTCATTTGATACCAAACACCACATACTTTTTACAACATTTTCCAAAAAACAAAAGCCGTTCGATATAGAACATTTTTGTTCATTCTGCACGCTAGCCCTCATCGTGACCTAGCCTAATATAACTTTCCTTAAAACCCAAGGATGACCTACTTCTAACAACTTTTTACGGAAAACAAATGCAGATCGACATGACACATTTTTTTTTTGTCATTTTAAAACTCGCCCTTATGGTTTCCTTTCTTTTGATAACAAACACAGCAAAGTATTCAATTTATTTTATTTAGGAATATTTGATTTTATTTAGTTACTTTATAATTTGGCAACACTGTTTGCATTAAAAAATAGTAGTTAATTTTTAAATTTATAAATTAATATTGTCACCCTAATACAACTGCCACCATCTTCAGTGAAGTTAGTTTAGGAATATTTGGTTTTAATTTAGTTACTTCATCACACATTTGGCAACATTGACTTTTGACATTGGAAACGTCAAAATTTATATTAATTAAATACATTATGTTTTAAACTTAAATTAGTTGTAGCATCTTTGCTCAAGTCTATTATTCATGAAACTGTTTTTAAATATTTGATATCAATGTTCTATTAAAAGATATAATCATTTAAAGTTCACAGACAAATTGTCAAAAGTGACGGATGACGGCGTGATTCTTCTTAAATATAGACATGGCCTCTGGGATCTATTGTTTCAAGGCAGCATTTGTGCACAGTTTTAATTTTTTACACGAAAACTACTAACAGTAAAAATATGAGACACTCAAAAGGCACCAGATCTCATTAGCCCCCACATATTAAAAAAAAAATTATAACAATCACTTGCATGGTTCAGGCTGTAGGCCTTTACAAAAGTTACTCGATGCTCGTGATGAATCTATAGATAGTGAATCTAATCGTTTAGTATAGTGATGTTATGATATCGTTGAATTCAGAAAAATGTACTCTATCAAATAATCTAAAAATAAATATATGTTCCCATTTAAAATAAGAAAATTGTATCCCGTATTTTGAGAACCACCGGTCGAAAAAAAATTTTTTTTGCTCATTGTATTAGTCTTGTAAAAAGGTGGTTCTTTGCTAATTTAACCAACCTCGTAGCTCTTATAATTCTCGAGATAGCAATGGTGGCACGCTTAAATGGAACATCCTGTATATCTAAAAAGAAAATTTGAAATTTATGTTCATGGACGTGCGAATTTTTATTATACCGTATTTTTATTTTAGTAATTTGATTAAATTCAAAACCATGCAGATAATGAAGAAGATAATAATAAATAATGAATGTAAGGTATATTTGAAGTATTGACTTCAAATTGATTGTACAAAAAAATAATAACAATAAACGCCTGTGGAAGCAAATGTTAATATTTATTTCCAGGAAATAAAATTTAAGAACTTCGCAGTTTTGCAATAGACAATCATACTATTAAGACTACTTTTAATAATATATAATGACGATGATGAAACTAATAAACATTTGTTGTAATGTATATTATTTATTTATAACCATTTCAAAGCGGCACGCGAGACCGTTTAAGAAATAAATAAAAATATATGTTTAATTTGTCAAGTTTTGAACTTGAGGAATTTTTTTCACTTTCTTCTACTATGCTACTATGTGTTGTACCTAGAAACATTTGTTGTAATGTATATTATTTATTTATAACAATTTAAAAGCGGCACGCGAGACCGTTTAGAAAATAAATAATAATAACTTACCACTTGCTCTGGTTTGAGATCGCCTCGATCCAAATTTTTTTTATTATTTATATTTATTATTTATATCATACCTTGAAAAAAATTATTCAAAAATGAATTTAACTAATTTTCATACATTCTTTTTTATTATACCTTAGCAAAATTTGTAGTTTCATACAATACATTAAGTTTGACAGCGTAACTGTCATCACGTCATCACTTGACACAATAAGTATGAAGTTAGTTAAAGATATATAAAAATGTATTATTTTGAAAATAATTATCTATTTTATAAATATAAATAATGTGAAATAACATACCGAAATTTAAAAACTGATACATTTTTATATTGCCAAAAAAAAAAATGATTATATTTATGATTTTCTGTTGCTATGTTCATTTATATATTTATGAAGCTGAATTATATATGTATTTATCTACAACTATTGTTATTGTTATTAATAATTTATTTTTCATTATAAATATCAATTAAATGATTATAAAAGTATAATAAATACAATTTGAATAATTATTTTGAAATTTAAATGTTATTTAGGCGCCATCTGTTGAGGTATATATGAACTACTCACACATAACTGAAAATTTATATGCCTGTTAGTTGTAGATAAAATGACCAATTTTTATACGTTCTTTTGCATTATTTCTTAATGAAAATATGAATTTTCGTGCAGTTCAAATACATTCAAGTTCGACTAAGAGCTGATGCCATCAACTGGTAATCAGGCACACTACTCGGTGAATATTTGATTTGAGAAGGTGTTTATTGTTTCATACATCAGTTACAAATGGATAAATGGATAGATACTTTGTTTATGTAAACGTTTACATCTGAGAAATCATCTCATTTCATTATAAAATACTACAGAATTTTGAAAAATGTAATCTCTATTGTAATCAAATGTTTTCATCAGAAATGTAAAGAAATACGTAAAGAAAGAGTAAATTGCAATTAATAAAAGTTTAATAAAGTCCAGATACATCATTTATTTATATACTAATTATTGTACATTAAATTGTTAAACAATTCCCTTCAAAACGGTATGAAGCAAAGGGATTTCAGGTTTTCCATGTAATCAGACAAAATCCATTGTCTAGCTCTTTAAAATATGTATAAATTAGATAAAAAAGTATTTATAATAAGGGAAGAATACTGTACAGTATGTATTTACCTTTGCAAGTGTTTGAATAGTAATCAAATATCAAGTTTTAAAAATGAGATTGTAAATCGACTTTGAAATGGAGTTTTCTTGATTAAATAATCCATTCTGGAATAGTCTTCTGAATTTATATTAAAGAATATATTATATTCTCATTTTTTTTAACAATATTTGCCCAATGAATTGTTTTAATTAATTTAAAAATTCATCTTTGTGTATCTGAGTACGTATAGGTTATAGTCTCATCTAAAAAATAAATTATTTAACGATTAATATATAAATATTTATATTCCATATGCAAGTACCTTATAACAGAGATGATTTCGTACAATATTTTATTATACATTTTAGTAAAAATGTCATTTTTCAAGCAGATAACTCGGTCGTGTCTCTAACTCAAGTGTCAAATGCATCATTTTTGTTAAATTTTATAATATCGTGCAATTTTTCTAGTTTCATTTTAAAGGATACGTTATATTCGCACTTTTAATAATGATTTTCATCCAACGAATTGCTTTATTTCATTTAAAATTCCATCTCGGATATGTAGGTTAGGATAACTAAATAAAAATGAACAAAATTTACCATAAATATGCAAATATTTATATCATACCTTAAAGTACATGGTATTACTGATGATTTGTGATAATTTTCATACAATATCTCGCTGTAATTTTAGAAGAAAAAGCCTTTTTCACCGAGCTATCCGTCACTTGATGAGCTCAGGAAGCAACTGTCAAAATTGCCGGTCATACAAAACTTTGTATTTTAAAGTGTTTTAATTGAAAAACAAAACATATAGATAAATTAAGTTTTATAGTAATACACCTAATAATACAAATATTACCTTGTAATTCGCCGTATTTCTCAAGATTTCTCGATACAGCCACGAATTTTTTGATTGACTGACCAAACGTCAAATGTCATAAAATTAAATATTTTAAATACACCACACTTAATATTCAGTGTATTTTTATATATTTCGCTCACTATTATAATGTATAAAAATGTAATTATCTTCACAATATCTCTTTTCATTTTCAAAATAAATCAATTAAAAGTTTCATATTGAATTGTCAAAAATGACGGATGGCACAGTAATTCTTTTTAAATTCAAACCTGGCATCTAGGATATTTTTTTCAGTTTTGTTCCAGTTTTCCTTTTTGGCTTAGTTTTCGATTTTTCACACAAAAACTATGCACGGTAAAAATATGGGATACCCAAAAGCGATTGGTCCTCATTAAACCGCATCTAATATAATAATATTAAAATTATTCAATGAATGGTTTGACCTGTACCCGTGAGCAAAATTTTTGCGATGCTCGAGATGAATCCAAATATAGATAGATAGATAGATAGATATATAGATAGTGAATCTATCAAAATAGTATATGATTCGTTATAGAAGGCAATTCAAGCACTCGTTCGTTCGGGCACTCGCTGCTTCGCGCTCGTTCCCGAATTTCGAACTCGTGCTTGAAAAGGTTGCCTTCTACAACTTGTGTTTTAATATACTATTCTCACATGTCCTCAGTGACACACGTTGGATACTCTTTGAACTAACTGACAATTATGTAGTTTGCAGTCAAAACATAACTATATTCTGCAGAAATACCCAAAATACAATATAATCACTCACTCAACTAGGTACCTAGTTCTACAACCGTGGCTGACCGAAGAGCGACTGAACTGTGACACAGACCAAGTATAACTAAGTATATATCGTACATGCTAAAATAAGTCCTAACCGATGTGTTTTGTAAACATGACCTTTCCTGGAAAAACCACCCAATTAGATTCCAATATTCTTATTAATTAGGCCCCCGACAAAACCCTGGCTAGAGGGGTGTACGAACGGTGCATCCGCATTAAGAATCTGTGTCGTTATTTGATTTCACAAAATACTTATCACAAATTACAGAAACATTAACAAATTATTTTTATATAAAAAATATATAAAGTTTCTGGAAAATATAACAATATTCTAAACTAATGTTTTCACATGTTAAAATATATATTTCTTTAACAAAAATTATTCAGAAAAGCAATATTATCACTTTAATATTATGTATTGACAAATTAATTTGAAATCAAAAATATAAATGATTGCCGAAAGATTGGCTAAATTTCTACTCAATGAATAAATATAAAAGTTTTATATAAATGTGAAACCAAATATATTTTTAATACAAAACAAATAACAATGAACGAAAATTAAAAAATTATTGTTATTACATAATAATACATATGTATTATGTAAATTATTAATCTTTATATAAAATTAGTTTTGAATATTTGTGCCTTATTCGGGCTTTACTTTGTTTAAGGTCATATTTCGGTAGTTTATACGAATAAGAAAATAAAAATTTTAATTTATAAATAATCAATTTATGTCACTATATTTTTCGCTTCATAAACCATAATAATGGTATTCTCAACCGTGGTATACAGTGGCTCACAGAATTATTCGTACACCTAAGTTTTCTATTTAAAAAGTGAAAAATTTTGTACTTTTAAAAATAATATTGATATATTATTGACGAGATCATATTCTATCATATTCCAGAAATAAAATACAGTAGCCAGTTATAAAAAAAAATATTATTTTTCTTATTCAAATTAAATAAAAACAAAATGTGTACAAAAAATAGATACACAAAATAATCGTACACTTATGAAATCTTACTTATAAAGTGTCAATATTTATATTTATAAATATAAAACATCTATGATTGCGTAATTATCTCTTGTTTCAGTATTTTGTATAAGGTTTTTTCAAAAATAGGTCACAAAAAACAAGTAATTCCGGTACTTGAAAGGCGAATCTGTTTGAAATTACTTTGCCAGTGTATATCTTTAAGGGAAGTTATCAAAATTGTATAAAGATTGTACTCTATTATTGAGAACATTAGTAGCAAATATAAAAATGAGAAGTGGTTGAAAAATATTTGCTGCGGGAGCCGTAAGAAAATTTTAAATCAGCAGAATGAACGATTGATTGTGCTTTAAATGAAATTAAATCCCAAAATACCTCTGAATAAATTAATATTAAGAATATCTAAAATTTTGGAGGATCTATTGGAACACAGACTATTCGAAGAAGTTTACGAAATTTTGGTTTTAAAGGCCATGTAGTCATAAAGAACCCCAAACTATTAGGTGCCTGCCGCTGTGTTTCACTGTACTCCATAAATTGTAGTAATTAATTTAGATTTCTCCAAACAAAAGAATTGCCATTCTACTCAAATAGGTACAATTTACTTTCATCCGGAAAATTACCAATTTCCAAAATACACAATCCGTGTTAATGTACCATTTGCGAAGGTGAGTCTCTTTATACTATTTTGTTTGGTATTTTAGTGCTCGCTTTTTATTATAACACCATTAAAACCAAAATTTCTTACAAGTTCTTCGAATAGTCTATGTTCCAATATACTATTAAAAAAATTCATATATTCATAATGTTAATTTATTTAGAGGATTTTTAGGATTTAATGTCATTTAACGTTCAATATATCGTTCATTCTGTTGACTTACAAATTTTTTACGACCTCCACGGAAAATATTTTTCTACTGGTCCTCATTTCTATATTTACTTGTGAGGTTCTCAACATTTGAGTGTGATCTTCGTTCAATTTTGACGACCTCCCTTAAAGATTTACACTTGCAAAGTAATTTCAAACAGATTCGCCTTTCAACTACCGTAACTACTTGTTTTTTGTGACAAAGTAACACATAGAGTATAGCTAGATATGGCGTGAATGAAGTGCTTAGTAACAGCAGCGTGAATAACAAGTGTAAGAAATGTAAGCAAAATGTTGTAAGTGGTGCTGAATGTATAACGTGCGGCACTATTTCTTATAATAGTTGCGTTAAGTTATCAAAAAATATCAAAATTATTGATGACAACAAAATAAATTGTTGTTCATTGGACGATCCGGAAGACCTTGAAAACTCTTTCATAAGTGCAAATGACATTAACTATGATGCACTAAAAACAGAGGTAAAATATTTGAAAGAAATCATAAAAAACAAAGACATCATAATTGGAAGCCAGACTGATTTAATTGAATCATTTGTAACGTGTCTTGGTGAACACGTCACAGGAATGTTGGCGAGGGTGCTCGGGCGCCAACGGTCCGGATAGCAGGACGGAGAAATTTGGGTCGTTGTTATTAAATAAAACACCAGTCTTAGATGTAAAAAAGGACGTCCCTTAATTAGAGTATAAACTGAGGTACCGTTGGGAGGGGGGCTGTAAGAGGAGGCGACTTGGGAAGTAAGGGGAACCTGGGGAACGGGTTTATGTAGCAACGACGCCGAGCGTAGGGGCGGTGACACTGATAGCGATGGCCTAAAAATAGGCGGCAAGTACGGGCAGTTATCGTAATTCACTTTAGGGGGGCTAGTTACAATCGACGCGGGGCGTCCCGACGGCGACGCGAGGGACGTGGTGAACCGACGGTGATGTCACCAGGTCAGGTGTACGGGCCTTGGATACACACAGTCTCGTGGACGTCGGCACCCGGGTGAACACACCGGCGGAACCGCGTCTTCGAGACGGTTAGCTAACAACGGGTCCCTACAGCGAACTTAATGTATCGTGAGGGAATTTGGGGTTTGCGGCAAGTGTCTTCGGGAGTGACCTGGATATGTACGCAGCTTCGTGGTCTCTGATACCCGGGTATACACGCCGGCAGTATAGAGACGTTTGAAACGGTAACACTTGCAATGCTTCGCTGGGCACCAGGTGATGCGCACGCGAGAGTGAAGCTACGAACTCGTCGTGGTGGCTTTGGATTGACACGCAACCTCGTGGTTGTCGACGCCCGGGTGTACACACCGGCGGCGTCTAGACGTGGAGGCGGTTAAACTCACAATAAGCCACGACGACGGGCAATACATTAACGGCTAAACTTACGGCCCGGTTGTTTTGTGAACAGTTACACTATTTGTAAGAAGCGGCTCGTTCGTGGTGGCCCTGGATTGACACGCTACCTCGTGGTTGTCGACGCCCGGGTGTACACACCGGCGGCGTCTAGACTTAGAGGTGGTTAACTCACAACGAGCCACGACGAAGGAGATGATAGCCAAAACAATGGAGTCAAACTCTTGAGGCAGTGACTTACGTGGAGAACTCACGGAATAGACGGTTATACGGTAAAAAGACGGAAATGCTCACCTGGTGAATTTGTCTCGGAGATGCTACTAGGTCTACACACTAGTAGTCGCCAGCTAACACTGTCCCAACAGCCTTTCGGCCCTGGTTTTTATACGTTTTAGTTTAATTAAACGGGTAGCTACTGGCTAACTCAGTAGCCGGGTTAGAATTCGCGTTTAGACGAGATGGTTCGTAGCTTAGAGCTATATATTTTGTGACGTTCTATTTCGTCACACATTGAAGCAACAATTATGTTTATTAAATTCAACAGCAAAAAACAAAACACTTACTCCGCCATCTAACAGAAAACAAAATAAAGCGAAACAAGTTATGGACAAAACGAGAGTTGCTAAACAAACTAACGATACTACTTTACTGACAGACACATTGAAATCTGATGTCAAAAATAATAAACAATTGACAAGTATAAATGAACATGTGGAAATCGTCAATGTTAAACACAATGGAAATAAAGAAATGGATGGAAATAGCAACCTACAGAATAGGCCTGGCGACAATACTAAGAACAGGCGTTCTAGTTACTCAACCGAAATTGGAAATCAGGTGGCTAACAATAAAATTACGCTTAAAGCTTCAGAAGTTCAACCAGCTTTCCTTCACGTGTATAAGTTACATCCCAAAACAACTGTGGATGAGTTAAAATCATATTTACAACCTCATTTTCCCGAAGCATCCTGTGAACAAATGAAATCTAAATATCCAGATTACTATTCATCCTTTAAAGTAACTATAAACCAAACGAATCTGGTAAAAGCAATGAACCCATCCTTGTCGCCCTCTGGAACCCATGTTAATAAGTTTTTTCAACTAAAAGCCCCTCAGAAAGCACTGTAGCACAAAACAACAAATTCACAGACTTCTCAGGACGATGTAAATTATAATTACGAATATGTAATATTAAACTGCCAAGCATTAACTTTTGACAAAGTGAATTTAATTTATTCAAATTACATAGTTAAATATAAGTCTTTAAAATTCCTGTGCTTAACAGAGACCTGGTGTAAATCAAATACACTTAATATGTTTCATTTTAACGAATATTCATGTTGTGCAAATTTCTGTAGAAGTCAGTTCAAAGGCGGAGGAGTGGGGAGTTGGTGCCACAATTCTATACTACATGATACTGTAACAATCGATTTAACTAAATATTGTAGGGAAAAATATTTTGAAGCATGTGCTATTCTGTGGAAACCAAAAACTCATAAACCAACACTATATTATAAATATTTATAGATCTCCCTGTTCGGACTATAAAATTATGTGCGAAAAATTATTGTTAATTTTAGAAAATGAATTTAAAATTAGATGTAATGTTATTATTTGTGGATACTTCAATTTGGATCCACGTCGTGATGCTAATGAATTCAATTCCTTATGTGAAACTCTCTCAACATATAATTTATTTAATAAAGTTAAAGATCCAACTAGAGGTCTCAATAAATTAGATCACTGCTTTACAAATATTAAAGGCTCTGTAGCAGTAGTTCAAGATAATATTATTTCAGATCACAAAACTGTATTTTTAAAAACAAATATTCCTAAAAATAATGAAGCAGTATTCTATAGGAGAAATTTTAGTAACAATAATAAAAATCGTTTTCGTGAACAGCTTTCTAATGAAAATTGGGGTTCTGTTTTCTCAAAAACATGTTCTGATGAAGCGTTTAATACTTTTTTCAATATTTTTAAATATCACTTTGATGTAAATTTTCCTATGAGAAAATTAGTCATAACAACAGATATCAGAAAAACTGGGTAAATATAAATATTATCAATTCTAGCAATAAATTAAAATGTCTTTTTCAGTCTAAGTATCCAGAACTTGCTTCTGTTTAAAAAAGAAGGAATTTTATCAGAATAAAATTATAAATTCGGACAACATGACTAAAAGCGCCTGGAGCATTATTAATTCAAATAGTAAAGAAAATAATAATGTTACAGTTAAGAAAATAATACATGAAAACATACAAACTGATGATCCAGATATCATTACAAATTTATTCAATAACTATTTCAGAGATGCACCTCTAAATATTCTAAATCGTATCCCAGCTGTCAATACAAATTCAAATGGTCAAAACTACAACGGTAGAGTTTCCAACAGCCTTTTTCTTTATCCTCTTGAAGAATTGGAATTATATACTATAATTTTAAACAATTTAAAAAACAAGAATTCCAGTGGACCAGATGATGTTCCAAATTCTATTATAAGGAATGTTGCTGATATCATAACCGGTCCTCTGACACATATTATAAATCTGTCTTTCTTACAAGGCACATTTCCACAAACATTAAAATTAAATAAAATTATTCCGATTCACAAAAAAGGTGAAAAGACATATTTGGATAACTACAGACCTGTAGCCTTAACGTCAGGATTTTCTAAAAATTTTGAGTATTGTTTTTTTGAGCAGATTCCAGTATTTTTTAAATAAAAACTGTATTATTAGTGATAAACAGTTTGGTTTTAAAAAAAATATTTCAACGTCTGATGCTTTATACTGCTTTTATAATAACATTATTCACAATCTAGAAAAAGGGGAATATCCTGTTAGTATTTTTTGCGATTTTAGCAAAGCATTTGATTGTGTTGACCATTCTCGATTGCTAAATAAGCTGGAATCGATAGGTATTCGAGGTGTTGCGCTAAGCTGGGTTTCATCCTTCGTAACGAAGATCTGTTACTCTTAATTCTGATGGAAATTGTGTAAATTCGACTTTAGTATACACAAACTGTGGTATACCACAAGGTACTGTACTAGCTCCAGTATTGTTTATCATTTATATCAATGATCTTTGCACAGTTTTATCCAACAACTGCAGCCCTGTTTTATTTGCCGATGATACTACATTAAACATCTCAAATAAAAATGATAATGTTTTGAAAACAGAATGTAACATGAATGTACTGTCACTTACTGAATGGTGCTATGAAAATAAACTCTTTTTAAATTAAAGTAAAACTAAAATTCTCCGTTTTCATATGCATCCTTATAAAAATCAAAAAATTTACATTAATTTTGAGAAAAACACAAAAAGTAATAATGCTTCAGCTCGTTTACTAGGGATGGTGATAACCGAACAATTAAGTTGGGATCCTCATTGTGCTGAACTAGTGACGAAACTAAATTGTTTTGTTATCAGTTACGTCACCTAAAATTAATTTTAAACATTAAACAACTAAAGATGTTTTATTTTGCTACTTTTGAATCTAGAATACGTTATGATATATGTCTCAGGGGCAGTTCACATTCGGCTAAAAATGTTTTTATTACTCAGAAGAGAATTGTTCGATGTATGGCAGGATTAAGTTATAACTCATCATGCAGATCTGTTTTTCCAGATTTAAAAATTTTAACACTTACATCACTCTACATATTGGAAATCAGTTTGTTCATAAAGAAAAATAAAACACTTTTTGAAAAAATTTCAGAAGTTCATGGCCATAACACCCGGCATAGAAATTTTTACGTCCCTAACGCCAGATTAAACGTTACTAAACATTCTCCTAATAGAATGGGTTTAGAAATTTATAATAAGTTACCTACTTATTTCAAATATGAAAATAATATTAAAATATTTAAAAAGAGGTTAAAAGAATACCTTACGCAGCACAGCTTTTATGATCTACAGGAATTTTTTAACGCTTGATTATAATATTTATTTATTGTGAGGATATTTTTATTTACTTCTTATGTTTTATATGTTCTGACATTTTCTATACACATGTAACTGTGTCTACAGAAATAAAGTATTATAATTATTATTACCTATTTTTGAAAAAACCTTATACAAAATACTCAAACAAATGATAATTACGCAATCAAAGATATTTTATATTTATAAATATAAATATTGACTCGTTTTATGTAAGATTTCATAAGTGTAAATTATATAAAGACATCGCTCTATTGCACCATTGTTACATCATCTTTCATCATCATCAATGGCACAACATTCCTATGTGGAACAAGGCCTCAAGTACCTGAAGTACTTGTTTCGTGACATGTTTTACTTGCATTTTGGAGATGCAGGTTGTCAGCCTACAGTCTCTGCAAGGCCAGCGCACACCGAGCCGTTGTGCGGCAACCCATCCAAATGGACAGGGCGGACTATGTTGCTTATCTACACGATCAGACAAGACACGCCACGACCACACAACCGTACTGGCTGACTACATCATCTTTGCTTAGTTAGAATATTTAGTTTATATGACCAAAAAAGTAAACAATCAATATTCAATGCTGAAGTAATACAAAATTTAAACATACCTACAGAAAACCTAACAGACGAAGAGGAAGAAATTTTAATTAAATTATTACAGGAATATCAAGATTTAATCCCAAGAGATAATCAGCCATTAACATCTACCAAGAAAATTAAACATAAAATACGAACTACTGACGAAATTCCTACATATTCAAGAAATTATAAATACCCGGCTATATATAAAGAAGAAATTGATAGACAAGTCTCGAAATTATTAAACGATAAAATTATACAACCTTCGTATTCACCATGGTCCTTACCTGTGTGGATAGTTTCTAAAAAAATGGATGCATCAAATGTTCAAAAATACCGCATGGTAATAGATTATAGAAAATTAAATGAGAAAACCATAGATGATAAATTCCCCATACCCGAAATTACAGAGATTCTCTATAAATTAGGCAAAAGTATTTATTTTTCGATAACAGATTTAACTAGCGAATACCATCAAATTGAAATGGATCCTGCAGATATACAAAAAACAGCTTTCAGTTCAGGACAAGGTCATTACAAATTTCTTCGTATGCCTTTTGGGTTAAAAAATGCTCCATCTACCTTCCAACGATTAATGAATTATATAGTTCGCGATTATATCAATAAAATTTGTTTTGTCTATCTCGATGATGTAATCATTCTTGGCAGCAGTTTACAGAAACATGAAGAAAATATACGAAAAGTATTCAAATAAACTAAGAGAAGCCAATTAAAAAAATCAACCTGATAAGTCAACATTTTTTAGAAAAGGAGTAGCATACCTTGGTCACATAATAACAGTGGACGGTATTAAACCGAACGCTAAAAAAATTGAAATTAAAAAACTTCCCATTACCAACAACATCTAAAGAAATAAATAATTTTTAGTTCTCCTTGGATATTATATATATATATATATATATATATATATATATATATATATATATATAGTGGTTTAACACTCCGTTGTGGAGTTGCACAGCTTTTACTTAAGCTTTCTAGATCCTTTTTTGGAGAAGATCGGACTCCGTTTAAGTTATTTATTAAATATTCTTCGCTATGACGTTCCATTTCTTCCTATCTCTTGTTTTATTTTGATTACTTTTATTAGTTCTTTTTCGTCAACTCTGCTTACGTGTCCTAGCCATTTTACTCTTTGTTTCTTGATTATTTTTATTATATCTTCTCCTTTTAGTTCTTTGTCAATCTCATGGTTCATTCTTACTCTGTATTCATTATCGGACATCTTCTTAGGTCCTAATATCGTTCTTATTATTTTCCTTTCTACTATTCTTAATTTTTCTTCGTCCTTCTTTGTAAATGTCATTGTTTCGGCTGCGTATAATGCTATTGGTCTTATTATTGTTCTATATACTATCATTTTTGTTGTCTTGCTTAAAATTTAGTTTCGTAGTAATTTTTTGTTGGCTTGGAAAGCCCTATTTGTAGCAGCTATTTTTTCTTTTATTTCTTCTTCTCTTTCGCCTCTATTTGTTAACATTACATCTAAGTATTTGAATTTGTTTACTTGTTCAAACTCTGTTTCTCCTAGTTTAATAGTCTTGTCTTGCACTTCTTTTTCCATTACCATTATTATATCTTTTTTTGGTTGATTTCTAGTCCTATTTTCTTTCCTTCCTTAACTATTTCCTCTAGCATTTTTCTCATTACATTTCTGTTTTTCGTTATTAATACTATGTCGTCTGCATATGCTATTATTTGACTTCCCCCTGTTCTGAGGGTTCCTTTCTTTACTTTTCTCATGATATATTTCAGTGCTAAATAAAATAATGTGGAAGATAGGGCATCACCTTGTGTTACACCTTTATTTGTTAATATATCTTCCGTTTCTCCTTTGTGTGTTTTAATTCGTATTTTTGATGTTTTCATAGTCATTACTATCAATCTTCTTAATTTGCTTGGTATTTGTAGTTCTTTTAAGGCTTTCATTAGTTGCTGTCTTTTAATTGAGTCAAAGGCTTGTCTAAAACAATGAACAGAATCTCGGTGTTTATGTTATACTCAAGTGTTTTTTCCATTATCTGTTTAATAATATGTATTGCGTCCGTGGTAGATTTTCCTTTCATAAAACCACATTGATAATTTCCGATAATTCTTGCTGATTCATTTGTTATTCTTCTTTGTATTATTGTTGACATTATTTTATAGGTAGTGTTTAGTAACGTGATTCCTCTGTAGTTTTCGCATATATGTTGGCTTCCTTTCTTATGTATTATTACAACTTGTCCTGTTTCCCATTCTTTCGGCATTTCTTCCTCCCTCCATCATATACTATTTTGATAGATTCACTATATATATATATCTATATTTGGATTCATCTCGAGCATCGCAAAAACTTTGCTCACCGGTACAGATCAAACCATTCATGGAATAATTTTAATATTATTTTATTAGATGTAGTTTAATGAGGACCAATCGCTTTTGGGTATCCCATATTTTTACCGTGCATAGTTTTTGTGTAAAAAATCGAAAACTAAGCCAAAAAGGAAAACTGGAACAAAACTGAAAAAAATATCCTAGATGCCAGGTTTAAATTTAAAAAGAATTACTGTGTCATCCGTCATTTTTGACAATTCAATATGAAACTTTTAATTGATTTATTTTGAAAATGAAAAGAGATATTGTAAATGTAATTATATTTTTACACATTATAATAGTGAGCGAAATATATACAAATTCACTAAATGTTTAGTGTGATGTATATAAAATATTTAATTTTATGACATCTGACGTCTAATCATCCGTTGGTCTATAACCAAAAAATTCGTTACACAAGTTTTATATTTTCAAAGAGAAATATACAGAAATATAAAGTAAACTTTGTTTAAAAGAATACGTACAATACACTTTGGGATGTAAGTATGTCATTTTAAATTTGTTTCGCTGTATTTAAATATGTATTTTCATTTCAGTTACAATTTTTAATTGGTTACCCAAGCAAGAGTACATTTATAGAAGAGAAATAACATAAAATTACTGATAATAGCACTACTGAAGTGTAACTGATTATCACAAAAGTGCATTGTACATAATAATTTACGGCAAACCTTATTTACAATATAATCAAACAATCATAATGCAAGTCATATTTGCTTGGAGAAATATATAGTAAAATTAGTTTAAAAGTAAAAATACACTACTTTCTGTAATGTAAGTATGTAATTTTGTATATTCTTGGCTGTATTTAGATATGTTTTCATTTCAGTTATAGTTTTTAATTGGTTAAGATATCCAAACAAGAATATATTTATAGAAAAGAAATAAGATAATATTACGGATAATAATATTATTGACAAAAAAATAAATTCTGGAAATCAATCAAGCCGCGTCGTATTTAGTCATAAACACATTTATTTAAAAATACTGACAAACCTTTCCTTCATACCCACTTGGAAGGAATGTTTAATAATTGATTGTACAATAATTATTTTAAATTATGTATCTGGATTATAATAAACTGTAAGTAACTGCATTTTATACATTCTTTATGTATTCTTTCATCAAATTTCTGATGAAAGTACTTGATTACAACAAAGATTTGATTTTTAAAAATTCTATTGAATTTTCTTATGGAATGAAATGATTTGTTAGACAAAAACGTTTATAAAAACAACGTATCTATCCAATTATTCATTTATCATTGATATTTCAAACAATAAACACTTTCTGCAACCAAATATTAATCGAGAAATGCGTTTTCTATAATAAGGCAATTCGTTGGATGAAAATCATTATTATAACGTATCCTTGAAAATGAAACCAGAAAAATTGCACGATATTATAAAATTTAACAAAAATGGTTCATTTGACACTTGAGTTGGAGACAACTAAGTGAAAAATGTCATATTTACTAAAATGTATATTGAAATATTGTACGAAATTTAATAAGAAATCATCTCTAATACAGGTACTTTTATAGAGAATATAAATATTTATATATTAATAGTTAAATATTTTATTTTTTAGAAGAGACTATAACCTACACGTACTCAGATACTCTAACATGGAATTTTTAATAAAGTAAAACAATCTATTGGGCAATAATTATAAAAATAAGTAATAGTAAAACATATTCTTTATTAAATGCAAACTACAATTTGACGTTTAAAAAACTATATTTGATTACTATTCAAACACTTCCAAAGGTAAATTCATACTGTACAGTATTCTTCCCTTATATATAAATATTTTTTAAATCTAATTTATAAATATTTTAGATAGTTAGACTATAGATTTTGTCTGATTACGTGAACAAAATTGACAAGCCTTTATTTCATACAATTTTGGAGGGAATTGTTTACCAATTTATTGTAAAATAAGTAGTATATAAATAAATAATGTATCTGGACTTTATTAAACTTTTATTAATTGCAATTTACCCTTTCTTTATACGCATTTCTTAACATTTCTGATGAAAACATTTGATTACAATAGAGATTACATTTTTCAAAATTCTGTAGTATTTTATAATGAAATGAGATGATTTCTCAGATGTAAATGTTTACATAAACAAAGTATCTATCCATTTATCCATTTGTAATTGATGTATGAAACAATAAACATCTTTTCAAACCAAATATTCATATTCTCTTAGTCGAACTTGACTGTGATTGTACTGCACGAAAATTCATGTTTTCATTAAGAAATAATGCAAAAGAACGTATAAAAATTGGTTACTTTATCTACAACTAACAGGCATATAAATTTTCAGTTATGTGTGAGTAGTTCATATATACCTCAACAGATGGCGCCACAGGATCACTTAAATTCCAAAATAACTATTCAAATTGTATTTATTATACTTTTATAATCATTTATATTGATATTTATAATAAAAAATAAATTATTAATAACAATAACAATAGTTGTAGATAAATACATATATAATTCAGCTTCATAAATATATAAATGAACATAGCAACAGAAAAACATGAATATAATCATGTTTTTTTTGGCAATATAAAAATGTATCAGTTTATAAATTTTGGTATGTTATTTCACATTATTTATATTTATAAAATAGATAATTATTTTCAAAATAATACATTTTTATATATTCTTTAACTAACTTCATACTTATTGTGTCAAGTTATGACATTTAAGTTCTGTCAAACTGAATGTATTGTATGAAAATACAAATATTGTTAAGATATAATAAAAATACATAAAATTGGGTTAAACGTATTATTTAAATCTTTTCTTCTTATGTATTTTGATGATTACACCGTTGTATCTCAAAATCCCTAAGCGCGGGAAATTTAAAATCTCTATAATTTCATTTATTTATCAACATGTATTTTTATTTATTTCCTAAACGGTCTCGCGTGCCGCTTTGAACGTGTTATAAATAAATAATATACATTACAACAAATGTTTCTAGGTCTAACACATAGTAGCACCCCCCGTAGAAGGGTGTGAAAAAAATTCATCAATTTCCAAAGTTGGAATATTAAATATATGATATTATTTGATAAGTTATGTGTGAGTAGTTCATATACAGGGTGTTCCATTTAAGCGTGCCACCATTTCTATCTCGAGAACTATAAGAGCTACGAGGTTGGTTAAATTAGCAAAGAACCACCATTTTACAAGACTAATACAAAGAGCAAAAAAAAACTTTTTTTTGACCTGTGGTTCTCAAAATACGGGACACAACTTTCTCTTTTTAGATGGGAACATATGTTTATTTTTAGGTTATTCGATAGAGCATTTTTTTTCTGAATTCAGCGATATAACATCATATACTATTTTGATAGATTCATTATCTACTAGCGTGCAGAATTGAGAAAAATGTTACATTCCGATCGGCTTTTGTTTTCTGCAAAAATTTCTCAAAAGTATGTCCAGTTTGGTCTCAAATCAAAGGTCTCGTTGAGGGCTAGAGTGCAGAATTGACAAAAATATCCCATTCCGATCGGCTTTTGTTTTCTGCAAAAAATTCTCAAAGTTATGTCGAGTTTGGACTCAAATGAAACGTCTTGTTGAGGGCTAGCGTGTAGAATTAACAAAAATGTTCCATGTCGACCGGCTTTTGTTTTTTGCAAAAAATTTTTAGAAGTATATCGTGTTTGCAATCTAATGAAAGGTCTCGGTGAGGCCTGACGTGCAAATATGAAATTATTGTTTCATGTCGATCGGCATTTGTTTTTAGCACTGACAGTGGAGCTCTAGGGAATGCTCTAGTCATATACTATTTTGATAGATTCACTATATATCTATACTTGGATTCATCTCGAGCATCGCAAAAATTTTGCTCACGGGTACAGGTCAAACCATTCATTGAATAATTTTAATATTATTTTATTAGATGTGGTTTAATGAGGACCAATCGCTTTTGGGTTTCTCATATTTTTATTGTGCATAGTTTTTGTGTAAAAAATCGAAAACTAAGCGAAAAAGGAAAACTGGAACAAAACTGAAAAAAATATCCTAGTTGCCAGGTTTAAATTTAAAAAGAATTACTGTGCCATCCGTCATTTTTGACAATTCAATATGAAACTTTTAATTGATTTATTTTGAAAATGAAAAGAGATATTGTGAAGGTAATTATATTTTTACACATTATATTAGTGAGCGAAATATATAAAAATACACTGAATATTAAGTGTGGTGTATTTAAAATATTTAATTTTATGATGTTTGACGTTTATCATCTGTTGGGTCAGTCAATCAAAAAATTCGTGGCACAAGTTTTATATTTTCAAAGAGAAATATACAGAAATATAAAGTAAACTATGTACAATACACTTTGTGATGTAAGTATATTATTTTAAATTTGTTTTTAATTGGTTATCCAAACAAGATTATATTTATAGAAGAGAAATAACATAAAATTACTAAAAATAACACTACTGAAGTGTAACTGGTTATCATAAAAGTGCATTGTACATAATAATTTACGGCAAACCTTATTTACAATATTTAAATTTTTATGACATATGACGTGTCCAAACGTCAGCTCTAATCAAAAAATCATCTTGCAAGTCTTATATTTGCTTGGAGAAATATATAGTAAAATTAGTTTAAAAGTAAAATTACACTACATTTTATAATGTAAGTATGTAATTTTATATTTTCTTGAATGTATTTAAATATGTGTTTTCATTTCAGTTATACTCGTAGTTATCCAAACAAGAATATATTCATAGAAAAGAATAACATAAAATTATGGATAATAACACTATTGACAAAAATTTAATTATGGAAATCAAACAAGGCGCGTCGTATTCAGTCATAAACACATTTATTTAAAAATACTGACAAACCTTTCCTTCATACCCACTTGGAAGAAATGTTTAATAATTTATTGTACAATAATTATTTTCAATTATGTATCTGGTTTATAGTAAACTGTAAGTAACTGCATTTTATACATTCTTTATGTATTCTTTCATCAAATTTCAGATGAAAGTATTTGATTACAACAACAATTAGATTTTTAAAATTTCTATTGTATTTTGTTATGGAATGAGATGATTTTTTAAATGAAAACGTATACAAAAACAAAGTATCTATCCAATTATTCAATTATCATTGATATTTCAAACAATAAACACTTTCTGAAACCAAATATTTAACGAGAAATGCTTTTGATGACATGTGCTCCCAGGTGAATGGATTACATGAAAATTCATATTTTTACTACGAAATAATACAAAAAAAATGTTTGAAAATTGTTGGATATTAGTTTAAGGTACGATACAAATATTATTAGGTAATTTTTTTTATTTTATCACTTACAGATGTCATATTAGGTTACTGGTTCAAAGTGTAATCAAATTAAATTAAAAGAAGCTATTTTTATCATAAATAATGCTATAAAAAGAGTAAATATAATATATTCTTTCATATACAACCATAAAGTTTTTAAATAATGGATTATTTATGTCAAAATTTGTGATGATGACAGTTGCGAGCAAGGTTTGCAATTCCTATAGTTAGTTTTAGTTATTATTCTCTAATTATAAAAATATTTCATTTTACTATATAATATTATTATACTTTTATATTAATTGGAGAGTAAATAAAAATTACTTTATGAACATTATTATTTCATATATTTTACTTATTTTATTCAATTCAAATTTGACAATCTGACATCTAAAATTCATTTTCATAAACGAAGTGTATCTATTAAAATGATAAGATATATTTTAAAATGATTTACTTAGAAATCAAAAATATTTACCGTTTAACAATAAGCCTTTAGATACCCGAAAATTTAAAAGTAAACGGCAGGCTTTGATTGTTAGCTGCTCTTTTTGTAAATTTTCGGGAACCTAAAGGCTCATTGTTATTTGTTAAGGTATATTTACAATATTTTTATTAAAAAAAATTTTGTGTTCTTATTAAATTTATTAACAAGTTTCTTTGAATTTAAAAATTTACACTGGTCACATTCAGTAATCCGACTGTATAACACATGTTTGAACGCATCCAAAATACAGTTGTCAAATTATCTTGTCATTTTGACATTGCTGAAAATATAAGTATTATACTTATAGCGAAATTGAAAGCACATTAAATAGGGTTGGAAGTGCAAAGAAAAAATCAGTAGAAAGAAGAAGTCAAAATATAAAAACCGTAATAAAAATGTCATACGATAGATAAATTCGCAATAATACTACATATTCTGCAATGAACTCTTTCATTGTAGATGTACGTATGTACCAATAGAATTTGATTGGTACCGAGAAAATATGACAATGATTATTATAATGAAAATGTTGTTGATAAGAATCAGCTACAATTTTTATTGTAATCAAGCTATGTGTTATGGCTTGGAAACCGAAAGTGAAGCGAGATCAGTATTTCAAGTTTCAACTAATATTTTATACACGAAAATGGACTTGTTATGTTGTAATATTATCTAACAAACCATACTTAACATGAAAATAGTAACGTTAAATTCAAGAAGTACGACAAATATTACACACAAGTCCTCTTTTCAAAGCACATGCTTTATATTACCGTTTGCCATTTCATTATTCGTAGAGAGAGATAAGAAGTTTCTATCTACATTTATTCCAAAGATTCACAACTTTTTTTTTAAATATTTCATACAGTTTGTTCTAAATAAGATGTAATTGTACATTTATGTTTTCAACGCATATTTATATATATATATATATATATATATATATATATATATATATATATTATTATATTTATTTCGTAACATAATTTTCAATAATAAATATTATAAGAGCCCTCTGTATTTACTCTGGAGATTCAGGTTTTTTTCTTTTCACATCATACTTGTGATTTGGAAATAAATATAACAACACTATCACTACCAGTTAATATAATAATAATATTTTAATTCATATACATATGAATTAAATATAAAAATATTAAATTAATTTAATAATTATATCGATTCCTTCCTTAGCAGATGAAATAAAATTCTTAATTAGTGCCATCTATGTGATTTTTTAAACTATTAAAATTATTGATTTTCTCAGATGTATACAGAAACAAATTTTACAAATACTGGTTTAAACGGTATTGTTAAACCTATAAAAATTATGTGTATAAAGGTGTTCATTTTATTTTGTCCACTATTGCTATCTCGAGAACTATAAGAGCTACAAGGTCAGTTAAATTAGCAAACAATTTCTAATTTTCAACACTATTAACATGAGACAAACTAATTTTTTTTAAAACAAGTGGTTCTCAATATACCTGTCCTAACTTTTTTATTTTAAATGTGAACCTATTTTTGCATTTGCTTATTCAATAGGGAATATTATTCTGAATTCAATGATATAATATTATCATACCCTAACATAACGATTTTTTTTTGAGAAAGATGCATCTGAAGTTTTATATTAATTTGATTAAAATATGACAATAATAACAGTGCCATGACGGAAAAAACCAAATACAAGTCATTGTTTAACCTGGAATTAGAGTGCCTTGAATTAAATATGTGAAGAAAAGTATAATGAATGAAATAAAACAGTTTATAATTTTTATTTTAATATTTCATTATTTTTTTAATTTTATTTTTATTTCATTTGACAGTTATGATCACTTAACAAAACCAAGTATTCAAAATATTGCGAATACTCTCTCTCCTGATATATTTAGAGCAAATATACAAAAGTACAAAGTTGTTCATATTTCAACTCTACATCAGATAAAATCATAACCGATGGAACCGCACGTCTATTGTATGATATATATTAAATTATAATAAGTACCTTTTTTCGGCAAAAATTAGACAGTTACGGAAATAAAAAAAAAATCTATCTGAGAGTTTATTATTGTTATTATGTCATTCTAGTTAATGTTATATTTGATATTAATTATTAATTTTGTAAAATTCTGAAATTATTTTAAAAATGTATGTTTTCTATATAAATGTTTTCTGGCTTGCATAAATGACAAATATATTTTACTTCGACCGGTTTTTGTTTTTCAAATAATTGTTAGAAATATGTCATGTTTGGTATCAAATGAAAGGTCTCGTTTAAGGCTGGTGTGCATAAATGACAAAAATGTTCCATGTCGAACGGCTTTTGTTTTATGCAAAAAGTTGTCAGAAGTATATCGTGTTTGGTAACAAATGAAAGGTCTCGTTTAAGGCTGGTGTGCATAAATGACAAAAATGTTCCATGTCGAACGGCTTTTGTTTTATGCAAAAAGTTGTCAGAAGTATGTCGTGTTTGGTATCAAATGAAAGATCTCGGAGAGGGCTAGCGTGCAGAATTGACAAAAACGTGCTATGTCGATCAGTATTTGTTTTTTTGCAAAAAGTTGTCAGAAGTGTGTGGTGTTTGGTATCAAATGAAAGGTTTCAATGAAGACTGGTGTGCAGAATTAACGAAAATGGTCAATGTCGATCAGCTTTTGTTTTTTGCAAAAGGTTGTCACAAGTATATAGTGTTTGGTATCAAATGAAAACTCTGGGTGTGGGCTAGCGTGTAGATATGATAAAAATGTTTCATGTCGATCGACTTTTGTTTAATGCAGAAAGTTGTCAGAAGTATGTCGTGTATGGTATCAAATGAAAGGTCTCGGTGAGAGTAGGGGTACATAAATGACAAAAATTTTTCATGTCGACCAGCTTTTGTTTTTTGCAAAATATTATTAGAAGTATATCGTGTTTGCAATCTAATGAAAGGTCTCGGTGAGGTCTGACGTGCAAATATGAAATAATTGTTTCATGTCGATCGGTATTTGTTTTTTGCACTGACAGCGGAGCTCTAGGGAATGCTCGGCGTAGCCGAGAATTCGCTAGTCATATACTATTTTGATAGATTCACTCAATATATATCTATATATATATATTTTAAATAATCAAGAGAATCGGCGAATTTTTACCTCGGAGCAACAGGTTAAAGCATTTATGTAATTATTTTAATTTTTTTTCAAGTTGTAGGGTCTAATGCGCTGGAGTGCCTTTTGGGGATCTCATATTTATACTGTGAGTGGTTTTTGTTTTAAAACATTTAAACTGTGCAAAATTGGTACCTTGAAACAATGGGTCCCAGAGCCCGTGTCTACATTTAAGAAGAATCACGTAGTCATCCGTCACTTTTGACAATCTGTCTATGAAATTTGAATGATTGTATCTTTTATTAGAACATTGATATCAAAGATTTGAAAACAGTGTCATAAATAATAGCCTTGAGCAAAGGTGTCACAACTAATTTAAGTTTAAAACATAACGTATTTAATTAATATAAATTTTGACGTTTCCAATATCAAAAGTCAATGTTGCCAAATGGGTGATGAAGTAACTAAATTAAAACCAAATATTCCTAAACTAACTTCACTGAAGAGAGTGGCAGTTGTATTAGGATTGACAATATTAATTTATATATTTAAAAATTAACTACTATTTTTTAATACAAACAGTGTTGCCAAATTATAAAGTAACTAAATAAAAATCAAATATTTGATATCAGAAGAAAACCATAAGAGCCGGTTTTGAAATGACAAAAAAAAAATGTATCATGACGACCTGCATTTGTTTTTCGCAAAAAGTTGTTAGAAGTAGGTCGTTGTTGAGTTTTAATGAAACGACACAATGTGGACTGGTGTGCACGAATGACAAAAATGTTCTACGTCGATTAAAATTTGTTTTTTGCAAAATGTCAGAAATATGTAGTGTTTGGTATCGAATGAAAAGACTCGGGAAGGACTGGTGTGCAGAATTAAAAATTTTCTATGTTGATCGGCTTTTGTTTTATGCAAAAAGTTAATAGAAGTATATCGTGTTTGGTATCTAATGAAAGGTCTCGTTAAGGGCTGAAATGTAAAATTGACAAAAATGTTCCATGTCGATCGGCTTTTGTTTTTTGCAACAAGTTGTCAGAAATATGTCGTGTTTAGTATCGAATGAAAGGTCTTTGCGAGGGTTTGCGTACAAAATTGACAAAAATGTTCCATTCCTAACGGCTTTTGTTTTCTGCAAAAAGTTCTCAAAAGTATGTCAAATTTGGTCTCAAATGAAACGTCTTGATGAGAGCTAGCGTGCAGAATTGACAAAAATGTGCCATGTCGACCGGTATTTGTTTTTTGCAAAAAGTTGTCAGAAGTGTGTGGTGTTTGGTATCAAATGAAATGTTTCAATAAAGGCTGGTGTGCAGAATTGACAAAAATCGTCAATGTCGATCGGCTTTTGTTTTTTGCAAAAGGTTGTCACAAGTATATAGTGTTTGGTATCAAATGAAAAGTCTTGATGTGGGCTAGCGTGTAGATATGATAAAAATGTGTCATGTCGATCGATTTTAGTTTTATGCAGAAAGTTGTAAGAAGTATGTCGTGTTTGGTATCAAATGAAAGGTCTCGGTGAGGGCTGGGATACATTAATCAGAAAAATATTTCATGTCGACCGGCTTTTGTTTTTTTGCAAAAAATTATTAGAAGTATATCGTGTTTGCAATCTAATGAAAGGTCTCGGTGAGGCCTGACGTGGAAATATGAAATAATTGTTTCATGTCGATAGGCATTTGTTTTTTGCACTGACAGCGGAGCTCTAGGGAATGCTCGGCGTAGCCGAGAATTTGCTAGTCATATACTATTTTGATAGATTCACTATATATATATCTATATTTGGATTCATCTCGAGCATCGCAAAAACTTTGCTCACCGGTACAGATCAAACCATTCATGGAATAATTTTAATATTATTTTATTAGATGTAGTTTAATGAGGACCAATCGCTTTTGGGTATCCCATATTTTTACCGTGCATAGTTTTTGTGTAAAAAATCGAAAACTAAGCCAAAAAGGAAAACTGGAACAAAACTGAAAAAAATATCCTAGATGCCAGGTTTAAATTTAAAAAGAATTACTGTGTCATCCGTCATTTTTGACAATTCAATATGAAACTTTTAATTGATTTATTTTGAAAATGAAAAGAGATATTGTAAATGTAATTATATTTTTACACATTATAATAGTGAGCGAAATATATACAAATTCACTAAATGTTTAGTGTGATGTATATAAAATATTTAATTTTATGACATCTGACGTCTAATCATCCGTTGGTCTATAACCAAAAAATTCGTTACACAAGTTTTATATTTTCAAAGAGAAATATACAGAAATATAAAGTAAACTTTGTTTAAAAGAATACGTACAATACACTTTGGGATGTAAGTATGTCATTTTAAATTTGTTTCGCTGTATTTAAATATGTATTTTCATTTCAGTTACAATTTTTAATTGGTTACCCAAGCAAGAGTACATTTATAGAAGAGAAATAACATAAAATTACTGATAATAGCACTACTGAAGTGTAACTGATTATCACAAAAGTGCATTGTACATAATAATTTACGGCAAACCTTATTTACAATATAATCAAACAATCATAATGCAAGTCATATTTGCTTGGAGAAATATATAGTAAAATTAGTTTAAAAGTAAAAATACACTACTTTCTGTAATGTAAGTATGTAATTTTGTATATTCTTGGCTGTATTTAGATATGTTTTCATTTCAGTTATAGTTTTTAATTGGTTAAGATATCCAAACAAGAATATATTTATAGAAAAGAAATAAGATAATATTACGGATAATAATATTATTGACAAAAAAATAAATTCTGGAAATCAATCAAGCCGCGTCGTATTTAGTCATAAACACATTTATTTAAAAATACTGACAAACCTTTCCTTCATACCCACTTGGAAGGAATGTTTAATAATTGATTGTACAATAATTATTTTAAATTATGTATCTGGATTATAATAAACTGTAAGTAACTGCATTTTATACATTCTTTATGTATTCTTTCATCAAATTTCTGATGAAAGTACTTGATTACAACAAAGATTTGATTTTTAAAAATTCTATTGAATTTTCTTATGGAATGAAATGATTTGTTAGACAAAAACGTTTATAAAAACAACGTATCTATCCAATTATTCATTTATCATTGATATTTCAAACAATAAACACTTTCTGCAACCAAATATTAATCGAGAAATGCGTTTTCTATAATAAGGCAATTCGTTGGATGAAAATCATTATTATAACGTATCCTTGAAAATGAAACCAGAAAAATTGCACGATATTATAAAATTTAACAAAAATGGTTCATTTGACACTTGAGTTGGAGACAACTAAGTGAAAAATGTCATATTTACTAAAATGTATATTGAAATATTGTACGAAATTTAATAAGAAATCATCTCTAATACAGGTACTTTTATAGAGAATATAAATATTTATATATTAATAGTTAAATATTTTATTTTTTAGAAGAGACTATAACCTACACGTACTCAGATACTCTAACATGGAATTTTTAATAAAGTAAAACAATCTATTGGGCAATAATTATAAAAATAAGTAATAGTAAAACATATTCTTTATTAAATGCAAACTACAATTTGACGTTTAAAAAACTATATTTGATTACTATTCAAACACTTCCAAAGGTAAATTCATACTGTACAGTATTCTTCCCTTATATATAAATATTTTTTAAATCTAATTTATAAATATTTTAGATAGTTAGACTATAGATTTTGTCTGATTACGTGAACAAAATTGACAAGCCTTTATTTCATACAATTTTGGAGGGAATTGTTTACCAATTTATTGTAAAATAAGTAGTATATAAATAAATAATGTATCTGGACTTTATTAAACTTTTATTAATTGCAATTTACCCTTTCTTTATACGCATTTCTTAACATTTCTGATGAAAACATTTGATTACAATAGAGATTACATTTTTCAAAATTCTGTAGTATTTTATAATGAAATGAGATGATTTCTCAGATGTAAATGTTTACATAAACAAAGTATCTATCCATTTATCCATTTGTAATTGATGTATGAAACAATAAACATCTTTTCAAACCAAATATTCATATTCTCTTAGTCGAACTTGACTGTGATTGTACTGCACGAAAATTCATGTTTTCATTAAGAAATAATGCAAAAGAACGTATAAAAATTGGTTACTTTATCTACAACTAACAGGCATATAAATTTTCAGTTATGTGTGAGTAGTTCATATATACCTCAACAGATGGCGCCACAGGATCACTTAAATTCCAAAATAACTATTCAAATTGTATTTATTATACTTTTATAATCATTTATATTGATATTTATAATAAAAAATAAATTATTAATAACAATAACAATAGTTGTAGATAAATACATATATAATTCAGCTTCATAAATATATAAATGAACATAGCAACAGAAAAACATGAATATAATCATGTTTTTTTTGGCAATATAAAAATGTATCAGTTTATAAATTTTGGTATGTTATTTCACATTATTTATATTTATAAAATAGATAATTATTTTCAAAATAATACATTTTTATATATTCTTTAACTAACTTCATACTTATTGTGTCAAGTTATGACATTTAAGTTCTGTCAAACTGAATGTATTGTATGAAAATACAAATATTGTTAAGATATAATAAAAATACATAAAATTGGGTTAAACGTATTATTTAAATCTTTTCTTCTTATGTATTTTGATGATTACACCGTTGTATCTCAAAATCCCTAAGCGCGGGAAATTTAAAATCTCTATAATTTCATTTATTTATCAACATGTATTTTTATTTATTTCCTAAACGGTCTCGCGTGCCGCTTTGAACGTGTTATAAATAAATAATATACATTACAACAAATGTTTCTAGGTCTAACACATAGTAGCACCCCCCGTAGAAGGGTGTGAAAAAAATTCATCAATTTCCAAAGTTGGAATATTAAATATATGATATTATTTGATAAGTTATGTGTGAGTAGTTCATATACAGGGTGTTCCATTTAAGCGTGCCACCATTTCTATCTCGAGAACTATAAGAGCTACGAGGTTGGTTAAATTAGCAAAGAACCACCATTTTACAAGACTAATACAAAGAGCAAAAAAAAACTTTTTTTTGACCTGTGGTTCTCAAAATACGGGACACAACTTTCTCTTTTTAGATGGGAACATATGTTTATTTTTAGGTTATTCGATAGAGCATTTCTTTTCTGAATTCAGCGATATAACATCATATACTATTTTGATAGATTCATTATCTACTAGCGTGCAGAATTGAGAAAAATGTTACATTCCGATCGGCTTTTGTTTTCTGCAAAAATTTCTCAAAAGTATGTCCAGTTTGGTCTCAAATCAAAGGTCTCGTTGAGGGCTAGAGTGCAGAATTGACAAAAATATCCCATTCCGATCGGCTTTTGTTTTCTGCAAAAAATTCTCAAAGTTATGTCGAGTTTGGACTCAAATGAAACGTCTTGTTGAGGGCTAGCGTGTAGAATTAACAAAAATGTTCCATGTCGACCGGCTTTTGTTTTTTGCAAAAAATTTTTAGAAGTATATCGTGTTTGCAATCTAATGAAAGGTCTCGGTGAGGCCTGACGTGCAAATATGAAATTATTGTTTCATGTCGATCGGCATTTGTTTTTAGCACTGACAGTGGAGCTCTAGGGAATGCTCTAGTCATATACTATTTTGATAGATTCACTATATATCTATACTTGGATTCATCTCGAGCATCGCAAAAATTTTGCTCACGGGTACAGGTCAAACCATTCATTGAATAATTTTAATATTATTTTATTAGATGTGGTTTAATGAGGACCAATCGCTTTTGGGTTTCTCATATTTTTATTGTGCATAGTTTTTGTGTAAAAAATCGAAAACTAAGCGAAAAAGGAAAACTGGAACAAAACTGAAAAAAATATCCTAGTTGCCAGGTTTAAATTTAAAAAGAATTACTGTGCCATCCGTCATTTTTGACAATTCAATATGAAACTTTTAATTGATTTATTTTGAAAATGAAAAGAGATATTGTGAAGGTAATTATATTTTTACACATTATATTAGTAAGCGAAATATATAAAAATACACTGAATATTAAGTGTGGTGTATTTAAAATATTTAATTTTATGACGTTTGACGTTTATCATCTGTTGGGTCAGTCAATCAAAAAATTCGTGGCACAAGTTTTATATTTTCAAAGAGAAATATACAGAAATATAAAGTAAACTATGTACAATACACTTTGTGATGTAAGTATATTATTTTAAATTTGTTTTTAATTGGTTATCCAAACAAGATTATATTTATAGAAGAGAAATAACACAAAATTACTAAAAATAACACTACTGAAGTGTAACTGGTTATCATAAAAGTGCATTGTACATAATAATTTACGGCAAACCTTATTTACAATATTTAAATTTTTATGACATATGACGTGTCCAAACGTCAGCTCTAATCAAAAAATCATCTTGCAAGTCTTATATTTGCTTGGAGAAATATATAGTAAAATTAGTTTAAAAGTAAAATTACACTACATTTTATAATGTAAGTATGTAATTTTATATTTTCTTGAATGTATTTAAATATGTGTTTTCATTTCAGTTATACTCGTAGTTATCCAAACAAGAATATATTCATAGAAAAGAATAACATAAAATTATGGATAATAACACTATTGACAAAAATTTAATTATGGAAATCAAACAAGGCGCGTCGTATTCAGTCATAAACACATTTATTTAAAAATACTGACAAACCTTTCCTTCATACCCACTTGGAAGAAATGTTTAATAATTTATTGTACAATAATTATTTTCAATTATGTATCTGGTTTATAGTAAACTGTAAGTAACTGCATTTTATACATTCTTTATGTATTCTTTCATCAAATTTCAGATGAAAGTATTTGATTACAACAACAATTAGATTTTTAAAATTTCTATTGTATTTTGTTATGGAATGAGATGATTTTTTAAATGAAAACGTATACAAAAACAAAGTATCTATCCAATTATTCAATTATCATTGATATTTCAAACAATAAACACTTTCTGAAACCAAATATTTAACGAGAAATGCTTTTGATGACATGTGCTCCCAGGTGAATGGATTACATGAAAATTCATATTTTTACTACGAAATAATACAAAAAAAATGTTTGAAAATTGTTGGATATTAGTTTAAGGTACGATACAAATATTATTAGGTAATTTTTTTTATTTTATCACTTACAGATGTCATATTAGGTTACTGGTTCAAAGTGTAATCAAATTAAATTAAAAGAAGCTATTTTTATCATAAATAATGCTATAAAAAGAGTAAATATAATATATTCTTTCATATACAACCATAAAGTTTTTAAATAATGGATTATTTATGTCAAAATTTGTGATGATGACAGTTGCGAGCAAGGTTTGCAATTCCTATAGTTAGTTTTAGTTATTATTCTCTAATTATAAAAATATTTCATTTTACTATATAATATTATTATACTTTTATATTAATTGGAGAGTAAATAAAAATTACTTTATGAACATTATTATTTCATATATTTTACTTATTTTATTCAATTCAAATTTGACAATCTGACATCTAAAATTCATTTTCATAAACGAAGTGTATCTATTAAAATGATAAGATATATTTTAAAATGATTTACTTAGAAATCAAAAATATTTACCGTTTAACAATAAGCCTTTAGATACCCGAAAATTTAAAAGTAAACGGCAGGCTTTGATTGTTAGCTGCTCTTTTTGTAAATTTTCGGGAACCTAAAGGCTCATTGTTATTTGTTAAGGTATATTTACAATATTTTTATTAAAAAAAATTTTGTGTTCTTATTAAATTTATTAACAAGTTTCTTTGAATTTAAAAATTTACACTGGTCACATTCAGTAATCCGACTGTATAACACATGTTTGAACGCATCCAAAATACAGTTGTCAAATTATCTTGTCATTTTGACATTGCTGAAAATATAAGTATTATACTTATAGCGAAATTGAAAGCACATTAAATAGGGTTAGAAGTGCAAAGAAAAAATCAGTAGAAAGAAGAAGTCAAAATATAAAAACCGTAATAAAAATGTCATACGATAGATAAATTCGCAATAATACTACATATTCTGCAATGAACTCTTTCATTGTAGATGTACGTATGTACCAATAGAATTTGATTGGTACCGAGAAAATATGATAATGATTATTATAATGAAAATGTTGTTGATAAGAATCAGCTACAATTTTTATTGTAATCAAGCTATGTGTTATGGCTTGGAAACCGAAAGTGAAGCGAGATCAGTATTTCAAGTTTCAACTAATATTTTATACACGAAAATGGATTTGTTATGTTGTAATATTATCTAACAAACCATACTTAACATGAAAATAGTAACGTTAAATTCAAGAAGTACGACAAATATTACACACAAGTCCTCTTTTCAAAGCACATGCTTTATATTACCGTTTGCCATTTCATTATTCGTAGAGAGAGATAAGAAGTTTCTATCTACATTTATTCCAAAGATTCACAACTTTTTTTTTAAATATTTCATACAGTTTGTTCTAAATAAGATGTAATTGTACATTTATGTTTTCAACGCATATTTATATATATATATATATATATATATATATATATATATATATATATATATATATATTATTATATTTATTTCGTAACATAATTTTCAATAATAAATATTATAAGAGCCCTCTGTATTTACTCTGGAGATTCAGGTTTTTTTCTTTTCACATCATACTTGTGATTTGGAAATAAATATAACAACACTATCACTACCAGTTAATATAATAATAATATTTTAATTCATATACATATGAATTAAATATAAAAATATTAAATTAATTTAATAATTATATCGATTCCTTCCTTAGCAGATGAAATAAAATTCTTAATTAGTGCCATCTATGTGATTTTTTAAACTATTAAAATTATTGATTTTCTCAGATGTATACAGAAACAAATTTTACAAATACTGGTTTAAACGGTATTGTTAAACCTATAAAAATTATGTGTATAAAGGTGTTCATTTTATTTTGTCCACTATTGCTATCTCGAGAACTATAAGAGCTACAAGGTCAGTTAAATTAGCAAACAATTTCTAATTTTCAACACTATTAACATGAGACAAACTAATTTTTTTTAAAACAAGTGGTTCTCAATATACCTGTCCTAACTTTTTTATTTTAAATGTGAACCTATTTTTGCATTTGCTTATTCAATAGGGAATATTATTCTGAATTCAATGATATAATATTATCATACCCTAACATAACGATTT
This sequence comes from Stenolophus ochropezus, assembly GCA_035578165.1. NCBI lineage: Eukaryota > Metazoa > Arthropoda > Insecta > Coleoptera > Carabidae > Stenolophus > Stenolophus ochropezus. Next base: position 5,991,518 of record JAQOWZ010000024.1, on the reverse strand, counting down.
TTTTTTGAGAAAGATGCATCTGAAGTTTTATATTAATTTGATTAAAATATGACAATAATAACAGTGCCATGACGGAAAAAACCAAATACAAGTCATTGTTTAACCTGGAATTAGAGTGCCTTGAATTAAATATGTGAAGAAAAGTATAATGAATGAAATAAAACAGTTTATAATTTTTATTTTAATATTTCATTATTTTTTTAATTTTATTTTTATTTCATTTGACAGTTATGATCACTTAACAAAACCAAGTATTCAAAATATTGCGAATACTCTCTCTCCTGATATATTTAGAGCAAATATACAAAAGTACAAAGTTGTTCATATTTCAACTCTACATCAGATAAAATCATAACCGATGGAACCGCACGTCTATTGTATGATATATATTAAATTATAATAAGTACCTTTTTTCGGCAAAAATTAGACAGTTACGGAAATAAAAAAAAAATCTATCTGAGAGTTTATTATTGTTATTATGTCATTCTAGTTAATGTTATATTTGATATTAATTATTAATTTTGTAAAATTCTGAAATTATTTTAAAAATGTATGTTTTCTATATAAATGTTTTCTGGCTTGCATAAATGACAAATATATTTTACTTCGACCGGTTTTTGTTTTTCAAATAATTGTTAGAAATATGTCATGTTTGGTATCAAATGAAAGGTCTCGTTTAAGGCTGGTGTGCATAAATGACAAAAATGTTCCATGTCGAACGGCTTTTGTTTTATGCAAAAAGTTGTCAGAAGTATGTCGTGTTTGGTAACAAATGAAAGGTCTCGTTTAAGGCTGGTGTGCATAAATGACAAAAATGTTCCATGTCGAACGGCTTTTGTTTTATGCAAAAAGTTGTCAGAAGTATGTCGTGTTTGGTATCAAATGAAAGATCTCGGAGAGGGCTAGCGTGCAGAATTGACAAAAACGTGCTATGTCGATCAGTATTTGTTTTTTTGCAAAAAGTTGTCAGAAGTGTGTGGTGTTTGGTATCAAATGAAAGGTTTCAATGAAGACTGGTGTGCAGAATTAACGAAAATGGTCAATGTCGATCAGCTTTTGTTTTTTGCAAAAGGTTGTCACAAGTATATAGTGTTTGGTATCAAATGAAAACTCTGGGTGTGGGCTAGCGTGTAGATATGATAAAAATGTTTCATGTCGATCGACTTTTGTTTAATGCAGAAAGTTGTCAGAAGTATGTCGTGTATGGTATCAAATGAAAGGTCTCGGTGAGAGTAGGGGTACATAAATGACAAAAATTTTTCATGTCGACCAGCTTTTGTTTTTTGCAAAATATTATTAGAAGTATATCGTGTTTGCAATCTAATGAAAGGTCTCGGTGAGGTCTGACGTGCAAATATGAAATAATTGTTTCATGTCGATCGGTATTTGTTTTTTGCACTGACAGCGGAGCTCTAGGGAATGCTCGGCGTAGCCGAGAATTCGCTAGTAATATACTATTTTGGTAGATTCACTATATATATATATATATCTATATTTGGATTCATCTCGAGCATCGCAAAAACTTTGCTCACGGGTACAGGTCAAACCATTCATGGAATAATTTTAATATTATTTTATTAGATGTGGATTATTGAGGACCAATCGCTTTCGGGGGTCCCATATTTTTACCGTGCATAGTTTTTGTGTAAAAAATCGAAAACTAAGCGAAAAAGGAAAACTGGAACAAAACTGAAAAAAATATCCTAGATGCCAGGTTTAAATTTAAAAAGAATTATTGTGCCATCCGTCATTTTTGACAATTCAATATGAAACTTTTAATTGATTTATTTTGAAAATGAAAAGATATATTGTGAAGGTAATTACATTTTTATACATTATAATAGTGAGCGAAATATATAAAAATACACTGAATATTAAGTGTGGTGTATTTAAAATATTTAATTTTATGACATGGACGTTTATCATCTGTTGGGTCAGTCAATCAAAAAATTCGTGGCACAAGTTTTATATTTTCAAAGAGAAATATACAGAAATATAAAGTAAACTACGTACAATACACTTTGTGATGTAAGTATATTATTTTAAATTTGTTTCGTTGTATTTAAAGATGTATTTTCATTTCAGTTACAATTTTTAATTGGTTATCCAAACAAGAGTATATTTATAGAAGAGAAATAACATAAAATTACTAAAAATAACACTACTGAAGTGTAACTGGTTATCATAAAAGTGCATTGTACATAATAATTTACGGCAAACCTTATTTACAATATTTAAATTTTCATGACATATGACGTGTCCAAACGTCAGCTCTAATCAAAAAATCATCTTGCAAGTCTTATATTTGCTTGGAGAAATATATAGTAAAATTAGTTTAAAAGTAAAATTACACTACATTTTATAATGTACGTATGTAATTTTATATTTCCTTGAATGTATTTAAATATGTGTTTTCATTTTAGTTATACTCGTAGTTATCCAAAAATATATTCATAGAAAAGAATAACATAAAATTATGGATAATAACACTATTGACAAAAATTTAATTATGGCAATCAAACAAGGCGCGTCTTATTCAGTCATAAACACATTTATTTAAAAATACTGACAAACCTTTCCTTCATACCCACTTGGAAGAAATGTTTAATAATTTATTGTACAATAATTATTTTCAATTATGTATCTGGTTTATAGTAAACTGTAAGTAACTGCATTTTATACATTCTTTATGTATTCTTTCATCAAATTTCAGATGAAAGTATTTGATTACAACAACAATTAGATTTTTAAAATTTCTATTGTATTTTGTTATGGAATGAGATGATTTTTTAAATGAAAACGTATACAAAAACAAAGTATCTATCCAATTATTCAATTATCATTGATATTTCAAACAATAAACACTTTCTGAAACCAAATATTTAACGAGAAATGCTTTTGATGACATGTGCTCCCAGGTGAATGGATTACATGAAAATTCATATTTTTACTACGAAATAATGCAAAAAAAATGTTTGAAAATTGTTGGATATTAGTTTAAGGTACGATACAAATATTATTAGGTAATTTTTTTTTATTTTATCACTTACAGATGTCATATTAGGTTACTGGTTCAAAGTGTAATCAAATTAAATTAAAAGAAGCTATTTTTATCATAAATAATGCTATAAAAAGAGTAAATATAATATATTCTTTCAAATACAACCATAAAGTTTTTAAATAATGGATTATTTATGTCAAAATTTGTGATGATGACAGTTGCGAGCAAGGTTTGCAATTCCTATAGTTAGTTTTAGTTATTATTCTCTAATTATAAAAATATTTCATTTTACTATATAATATTATTATACTTTTATATTCATTGGAGAGTAAATAAAAATTACTTTATGAACATTATTGTTTCATATATTTTACTTATTTTATTCAATTCAAATTTGACAATCTGACATCTAAAATTCATTTTCATAAACGAAGTGTATCTATTAAAATGATAAGATATATTTTAAAATGATTTACTTAGAAATCAAAAATATTTACCGTTTAACAATAAGCCTTTAGATACCCGAAAATTTAAAAGTAAACGGCAGGCTTTGATTGTTAGCTGCTCTTTTTGTAAATTTTCGGGAACCTTAAGGCTCATTGTTATTTGTTAAGGTATATTTACAATATTTTTATTAAAAAAAATTTTGTGTTCTTATTAAATTTATTAACAAGTTTCTTTGAATTTAAAAATTTACACTGGTCACATTCAGTAATCCGACTGTATAACACATGTTTGAACGCATCCAAAATACAGTTGTCAAATTATCTTGTCATTTTGACATTGCTGAAAATATAAGTATTATACTTATAGCGAAATTGAAAGCACATTAAATAGGGTTGGAAGTGCAAAGAAAAAATCAGTAGAAAGAAGAAGTCAAAATATAAAAACCGTAATAAAAATGTCATACGATAGATAAATTCGCAATAATACTACATATTCTGCAATGAACTCTTTCATTGTAGATGTACGTATGTACCAATAGAATTTGATTGGTACCGAGAAAATATGACAATGATTATTATAATGAAAATGTTGTTGATAAGAATCAGCTACAATTTTTATTGTAATCAAGCTATGTGTTATGGCTTGGAAACCGAAAGTGAAGCGAGATCAGTATTTCAAGTTTCAACTAATATTTTATACACGAAAATGGACTTGTTATGTTGTAATATTATCTAACAAACCATACTGAACATGAAAATAGTAACGTTAAATTCAAGAAGTACGACAAATATTACACACAAGTCCTCTTTTCAAAGCACATGCTTTATATTACCGTTTGCCATTTCATTATTCGTAGAGAGAGATAAGAAGTTTCTATCTACATTTATTCCAAAGATTCACAACTTTTTTTTTAAATATTTCATACAGTTTGTTCTAAATAAGATGTAATTGTACATTTATATTTTCAACGCATATTTATATATATATTATTATATTTATTTCGTAACATAATTTTCAATAATAAATATTATAAGAGCCCTCTGTATTTACTCTGGAGTTTCAGGTTTTTTTCTTTTCACATCATACTTGTGATTTGGAAATAAATATAACAACACTATCACTACCAGTTAATATAATAATAATATTTTAATTCATATACATATGAATTAAATATAAAAATATTAAATTAATTTAATAATTATATCGATTCCTTCCTTAGCAGATGCAATAAAATTCTTAATTAGTGCCATCTATGTGATTTTTTTAAACTATTAAAATTATTGATTTTCTCAGATGAATACAGAAACAAATTTTACAAATACTGGTTTAAACAGTATTGGTAAACCTATAAAAATTATGTGTATAAAGGTGTTCATTTTATTTTGTCCACTATTGCTATCTCAAGAACTATAAGAGCTACAAGGTCAGTTAAATTAGCAAAAAAATTCTATTTTACAACACTATTGTCATGAGACAAACTAATTTTTTTTTAAACCAGTGGTTCTCAAAATACGTGTCCCAACTTTTTTATTTTAAATGTGAACCTATTTTTTCATTTGCTTATTCAATAGAGAATATTATTCTGAATTCAATAATATAATATTATCATACCCTAACATAACGATTTTTTTGAGAAAAATGCATCTGAAATTTTATATTAATTTGATTAAAATATGACAATAATAATACAAGTAATTGTTTTACCTGGAATTAGAGTGCCTTGAATTAAATATGTGAATAAAAGTATAATGAATGAAATAAAACAGTTTATAATTTTCATTTTCATATTTCATTATTTTTTTAATTTTATTTTAATTTCATTTGACAGTTATGATCACTTAACAAAACCAAGTATTCAAAAAATTGCGAATACTTTCTCTCTTGATATATTTAGAGCAAAACTACAAAAGTACAAAGTTGTTCATATTTCAACTCTACATCAGATAAAATCATAACCGATGGAACCGCACGTCTATTGTATGAAATATATTAAATATAATATTTACCTTTTTCGGCAAAAATTAGACAGTTAGGGAAATAAAAAAAAATTCTATCTGAGAGTTTATTATTGTTATTATGTCGTTCTAATTAATGTTATATTTGATATTAATTATTAATTTTGTAAAATTCTAAAATTATTTTAAAAATGTATGTTTTCTATATAAATGTTTTCTGGCTTGCATAAATGACAAATATATTTTACATCGACCGGTTTTTGTTTTTCAAATAATTGTTAGAAATATGTCATGTTTGGTATCAAATGAAAGGACTCGGTTAAGGCTGGTGTGTATAAATGACAAAAATGTTTCATGTCGAACGTCTTTTGTTTTATGCAAAAAGTTGTCAGAAGTATGACGTGTTTGGTATCAAATGAAAGGTCTCGGAGAGGGCTAGCGTGCAGAATTGACAAAAATGTGCTATGTCGATCGGTATTTGTTTTATGCAAAAAGTTGTCAGAAGTATGTCGTATTTGGTATCAAATAAAAGGTCTCAGAGAGGGCTAGCGTGCAGAATTGGCAAAAATGTCCTATGTCGATCGGTATTTGTTTTTTGCAAAAAGTTGTCAGAAGTGTGTGGTGTTTGGTATCAAATAAAAGGTCTCGGTTAAGGCTGGTGTGTATAAATGACAAAAATGTTTCATGTCGAACGGCTTTTGTTTTATGCAAAAAGTTGTCAGAAGTATGACGTGTTTGGTATCAAATGAAAGGTCTCGGAGAGGGCTAGCGTGCAGAATTGACAAAAATGTGCTATGTCGATCGGTATTTGTTTTATGCAAAAAGTTGTTAGAAGTATGTCGTATTTGGTATCAAATAAAAGGTCTCAGAGAGGGCTAGCGTGCAGAATTGGCAAAAATGTCCTATGTCGATCGGTATTTGTTTTTTGCAAAAAGTTGTCAGAAGTGTGTGGTGTTTGGTATCAAATGAAAGGTTTCAATGAAGGCTGGTGTGCAGAGTTAACGAAAATGATCAATGTCGATCGGCTTTTGTTTTTTGCAAAAGGTTGTCGCAAGTATATAGTGTTTGGTATCAAATAAAAAGTCTCGGTGTGGGCTAGCGTGTAGATATGATAAAAATGTTTCATGTCGATCGACTTTTGTTTTATGCAGAAAGTTGTCAGAAGTATGTCGTGTATGGTATCAAATGAAAGGTCTCGGTGAGAGTTGGGGTACATAAATGACAAAAATGTTTCATGTCGACCGGCTTTTGTTTTTTGCAAAAAAATATTAGAAGCATAACGTGTTTGCAATCTAATGAAAGGTCTCGGTGAGGCCTGACGTGGAAATATTAAATAATTGTTTTATGTCGATCGGCATTTGTTTTTTACACTGACAGCGGAGCTCTAGGGAATACTCGGCGTAGCCGAGAATTCGCTAGTCATATACTATTTTGATAGATTCACTATATATCTATATTTGGATTCATCTCGAGCATCGCAAAAATTTTGCTCACGGGTACAGGTCAAACCATTCATGGAATAATTTTAATATTATTTTATTAGATGTAGTTTATTGAGGACCAATCGCTTTTGGGTGTCTCATATTTTTACCGTGCATAGTTTTTGTGTAAAAAATCGAAAACTAACCGAAAAAGGAAAACTGGAACAAAACTGAAAAAAATATCCTAGATGCCAGGTTTAAATTTAAAAAGAATTACTGTGCCATCCGTCATTTTTGACAATTCAATATGAAACTTTTAATTGATTTATTTTGAAAATGAAAAGAGATATTGTAAAGGTAATTATGTTTTTACACATTATAATAGTGAGCGAAATATATACAAATACACTGAATGTTAAGTGTGGTGTGTTTTAAATATTTAATTTTATGACATTGACGTTTATTATACGTAAGGGTACCAAAAATATAAATAGGCTATTATAAATTGTAAATATAATATATTTTGTTATAAATCAGTATATTTTAATGATTCGTACATATACATTCCAATAAAAACGTATTTTAAATAAAAAAAACTAATTCCGTTTTCACTTTTGTTTGAGAACTGCTTTCCACCATTGCAGGTACATTTCAAAACAATAAATCTTGAGAAATAAGGCGAATAACAAGGTAATGTTTGTATTATTATGTCTATTACTATAAAACTTAATTTATCTATATATTTTCTTTTCAATTAAAACACTTTCAATTATACGGTTATGCATGACCGGATTTTTTGACAGATGGACTCATAAAGTGACAGATAGCTCGGTGAAAAAGACTATTTCAGGAAGTGATTATTTCTTCTAAAATTACAGCGAGATATTGTATGAAAATTATCGCAAATCATCATTAATACATGTACGTTAAGGTATAATATAAATATTTGCATATTAATTGTAAATTTTGTTCATTTTTAGTTAGTTTTCCTAATCTACATGAACTTTGACATATCGAGATGTAATTATAAATAAAATGAAGCAATTAGTTTGATAAAAATCATTATTATAAGTGAAAATATAACGTATCCCTCAAAAAGAAACCAGAAAATTGGATGATATGATAAAATTTTACAAAAATTTCGCATTTGACACTTCAGTTGGAGACACGAACTAGTTCGCAGCGTGAAAATATCATTTTTACTACAATATATAGTAAAATATCGTATAAAATATTATTGAAATAATGTATTTTACAGGTATTTTAATGTAGAATATAAATATTTGTATATTAACAGTAAATTTGATACATTTTTAGTTAGTTCTCGTAACCCACATGTACTCAGGTATACCGAGATGAAATTTTAAATAAAGTAAAACAATTAATTGGGCAAATATTGTTAAAATAAGTGACAATATAACATATTCTTTAAAATACAACCCAGATTATTCAAAAATTTTTACCACAAAAATATATTTTAATTCCCTAAACCATTGTTTTACTATCACTGGTTTATATTGTTTTACCGACATCAACTGAGCGAACTTCATGTTAAATCAATTTTTAGAATAGATAAAATCTGACTTTATTTTTGTACAAAATCATATAAATATTTGCTTCCGTGCCCTAATTTTATGTTTTTTTTGTCATTGTTTACCTAAAGGAAGACATTGCAACAAAAAAATTGCAACTTTAAGGATGGTAGGCATTCTAGAATCCAGCCTAATAAAAAATACTCGCATCAATGTAAAATTATGTATTTTTGCAGTTTAGAACGGAAATATATACAAGCGGATTTACTGCGGGCAACAAAGTATGAGTTTATTTCAATGTTTTTCTATTTATTTATATTTATTATCAATTACAGCTTTTAATTTGTGTGACAAATAAATTTGAAGCCTAAACAAGTTCTGCATTTCTTATAATTCTACAAAGAAAGCAGAAGAACTTTTTGTTTACGGAATACAATGTATGCAAGATAGGAGACGTTTCATTTTATGTGAGTACATATTTTAATTTATTAGTTTCATCATCGTCATTACATATATTATTAAAAATAGTCATAACAGTATGATTAATTATTGCAAAACTGCGTAGTTCTTAAATTTTATTTTCTGGAAATAAATATTAACAATTGCTTCCACAGGCGTTTATTGTTATTATTTTTTTGTACAATCAATTTGATGTCAATACTTCAAATATACCTTACATTCATTATTTATTATTATCTTCTTCATTATCTGCATGGTTTTGAATATAATCAAATTACTAAAATAAAAATACGGTATAATAAAAATTCGCACGTCCATGAACATAAATTTCAAATTTTCTTCCTAGACATATAGTTTAGTAGCTTTTAAAGAAAATTGGTGGTCCCGTGATTATCACTTGCTTTTGATCAGGCTTTTATAATTATTTCAAATAAAATTTTTATTTGCATTCACCTACAAATTTTAAAATTTTGCAATATACAATCATTGAATTATCAAAAAATTAGTGTTAAACTGTTGGTAACTTATATTCCGTATTTACCATAATGTCCTGTCGTTATTACAGGTTGTTTATTTATTGGCTTTTATTAAATTATAATTTTATTTTAATAATTAGGCATGCTTAGGAAAACAAAATTTGTTTAATTACTTAATTGTTCTTTCACTTCTGTGTAAGGCAGTTATATTTATTGTGTTTTCAATAAATCGAATTGCGAATCAAACTGATAGTTTTGATAATTTGTTCTCTACTGCAGAATAATATATTTTAAAAATCCCGTTTGTTGTGCTGCCGAATTTGAATTTAAGGTGAGAATTTATTTTTCATATCTTTTATTTAACTATAGGTAATTTCATCGTTAAATATTTATTGTTTTCTCTCTTCTAATTGTTAATAAAATGAAATGAATTGCCTTCGGAATTACCATAATTTTATATACATAGGTATATTGATAATGTTGGACAAGTATTTTAATTTTTATTTTACTGTAGGTGTGAAAATAATCTGCAGTTGCGAAGCAGTAAGAGTGCAAGCATATATATTCAAAATAGAAAAAAAAGTATTCCTGTTTGAAGCTGCAGCCTGACGTATTGCTGATAATAGTAACACAGAACCCTGACTTATTGCTGGTAAAGGTAACACTGAAAATAACAACGCACTCAAAACCTGTAAGTGTTTATTTTAATTTCTGTAATAACACAAGTGTAACAAAATGCCAACTAAAAGTGAAAAAAATCGCCTTAAGCGTAAACAAAGATACGAGAAAAATATAGATAACAAAAATTGCTGTAGTAATCCGGATAATGTAGTAGAAAATGTTTATATAAATCGTCAGGTTAAGTCAGGCAATGCGGGAAAATTATTATTACTAGAACACAGTAAAGATGGTGAAGTAGAATATAATATACAAACGGGTAATTTAAATACAGGTATTGAAATAGTTGGCAATCAAATACAGCTAATAGAACGTGATTATAATACTTTAATGAATCCTGCTGGATATTTAGAAGACATTCATATAGACTTTTTCTTTTCGTTAGTACGTTCTGTAACTGAGTTCGACCCTCAGCCAACAGTGTATGTAGATGCTCCAGACCGAATAGTTGAAATTGAGCAAGGAACAAGACACCTACAAATTTTATTCGTGCCAGGTGCAAATATTGGGAGCGTTGGTCATTGGATTACAGCGTATTATGACGGATTAGAAATTACAATTTACGATAGCATGAATTCCCAGAATTTAAATGCTGGTGTTAAATTATATTTAGAAAGATTATTCCCCTATAGTCCCTCAATTAGGTTTGTACGAGTTCAACAACAGACTAACACCTATGATTGCGGGCTGTTTGCAATAGCTTTCTTTACAAGTTTAATACTTAACCGGAATCCTGAGCATGAAACTTACGATAGTAACAGACTTAGATCACACGTTTTACAAATGTTTCGAACACGTAATATTACAGCATTTCCAGTAACTCGTCAACAGCAATTGAAAGAAAATTATTTAAAACGTAAGACGAACGAAACAGACGAAGAACGCGTTAAACGTCTAAGAGAGAATGACAACTATAAATTAAAATATATAGCTAATGAAAAAATTGATGATAAAATAAGGCGGATAGAGAAACAAAAAGAACTAAATTCTAATTCTATTGCTCGCGAAACATCACAAGAAAAAACAAATAGATTGGAAAAACTTCAATCAAATTTTAATAATTACGTGCAAAATGAAACAGCAGAACAAAAGGAGAATAGATTAGCAAGACTTAAAGTGAATTTACAAAATTATTTACAAATTGAAACTCCCGAGCAAAAACAAACACGTTTAGAAAAAAATAGAGACAACTTTGATAATTTAGTTAAAACGGAAACTGTAGAACAAAAACAGAAACGATTAACGAAAAATAACATAATTAATAAAAATAAAAATAAGGCACGTAAAATCATTGTTCAAAATGATAAATATATGTTAGCTAGAAAGGGATTAGGAGTTCAAATTGAGCCCCACTCCTTGGGACCAATGAATGTTTTATGTTCATATTGTTCATCTGTAAATTTTTCATACGAAAAGCCCTCGGACGGCAAATTTACTTATTGCTGTCGAAAGGGAAAATTAAACGTAGATCAATTAAATGAGTTCCCTGAATATATTAAAAATCTAATGTTAGGTAAAGATTCAGATAGCAGAAATTTTAGAGAAAATATTAGGCAATACAATAGTGCTTTAGCATTCGCATCGTTTGGGGCAAAAATTTCCGCCCCTCCAGGCAAAGGGCCCTACTGTTTCCGTATCCACGGCCAAATTTACCATGATTCTGCCAGCTCAATGTACCCTAAACCAAATGAAACAGAAAAATATGCCCAATTATACATAATTAATTCAAATGAAGCGTTAGAGAAACGAATGAACGTAGAGTATAATAAAAATTGTAAGCCAAATATCATGGGTCAATTAGATGTAATACTTAGGGAGGTTAATCCGTATTGTCAGGCGTATATGATGTTGAAAGAAGTAGAGCAGCGGGAATTAGCCAAAGCTAACCAAACAAATCAGTCGGTGCCAGAAATAAATTTGTGGATTGTAAATGACAGAAAAAAAGATAAACGTAGGTACAATATCCCCACATGTAATGAGGTGGCAGTTGTTTTTACGTCCAATGACGGTGAGCCACCAATAGATAGGGACATTTGTGTCCACCCAAAAGTTGGCGGTTTAGTTCGAATTAATCAGTTTAGTGAAAACTGCGACCCCATGTCCTATCCTTTATTATTTCCTCGCGGTGAATGTGGCTGGAACATGAATTCAAAACAAGCTGACGGTATTAAAAAACAAAGCATGTTACAGTTTTACATGAACAGATTAGCGGTTAGAAACACATTTAACCCATGTTTAGAAGCCGGTAAACTAACTCAACAATACATTGTAGATGCGTATGTTAAAGTCGAAGCCGAAAGATTAACGTACATTAGACTAAATCAGCCTACTCTCAGGGTAGAGCTATATAGTGGGTTGATGGACCACATTAATAATTTGGCAGAGAATGAAGGCGGAAAAGCAGGCACCATGATTATTCTACCGTCTACATTTCAAGGTGGTAGTCGATTCATGCTAAAAATGTACCAAAATGCCATGTCTATTGTTAGAGAATTTGGCCGCCCTGATCTATTTATAACAGTGACATGTAACCCGAAATGGCCAGAAATTGTACAACAGTTGCGCGAGGGTCAAACCTCTGCAGACCGCCCAGACATAACCGCCAGAGTTTTTAACGGAAAAATAAAAAGTATGTTGCATGAATTTTTACATGACAATATTTTTGGGAAAGTTGTGGCATTCATATATGTAATTGAATTCCAAAAACGCGGTCTGCCTCACATGCATTTATTATTAACTTTAGATAGTGCAAGTAAAATCCGTAACAAAGATGACATTGACGAAATAGTCAGTGCAGAAATTCCCGACGAGGACGCAGAACCGGAATTGTACCAATTAGTTCGTTCACATATGATTCACGGTCCGTGCGGTATTCTAAACAAAAATTCGCCGTGTATGAACGAAAATAAATGTTCAAAAATGTTCCCTAAAGATTTTAGAAATGAAACACATGAAAACATTAACGGTTACCCCCTGTATAAACGGTCAAATAATAATGCAAAAATGTACATTCTTTGGAAAAATGGTTTAGTTAAATACACGGCAGACAATAGGTGGATAGTTCCGTACAATCCGTATTTGTTAAAAAAATATAGAACCCACATAAATGTTGAAATATGCGCATCAGTAAAAAGTATAAAATATATTTGTGATTATTTGTGCAAGGGGCATGATTGCGCGAGCGTCAAATTAGGACAGCTTGATAAAAATAAAGTTGTACAGTGGGATGAAATAAACGGTTATTTAGATGCTAGGTATGTATCTGCCCCAGAATGTTGTTGGAGGCTTTTAGAATATCCGTTGCATGACAAGTCTCATACAATAATGGAATTAGCAGTACATTTAAAAAATCAACAGGCAGTATTTTTCACTAACGGTCAAGAAAAAAAAGCTGTTGAACGAGCAGCGAAAAAAAATACAACATTAACAGCTTGGTTCCTACTCAATGAAATAGACGTTAATGCCCGGCAATATGTTTACATGGAAATTCCTAAATATTATGTATTTGTTAATAATGCATGGAAAGCTAGACAACGTGAGACAAAGCCACCTATCGGCCGAATGATTTCCGTTAGCCCTAGAGATATTGAAAAATTTCATTTAAGATTAATTTTAGTGCATGCAAAAGGTGTCACAAGCTTCGAAGACTTGCGTACCGTCGACGGAAAATTATATAATACATATCAGGAAGCTGCCCGTGCATTAGGTCTTTTAGCTAATGATAAAGAGTGCGAAAATTGTTTAGACGAGGCTGTGTTGAGTAAATTTCCCAGACAATTACGTGAATTATTTGCTTATTTAATTTGCTTCCATACGTCAACCAATGCCTTAAGCTTATGGGAAAAATTTAAACATTATTTAATGGAAGACTATTTATTACATAATTCTGAAAAAGTTGCACAGAGTAAATGTTTATTAAAAATACAGGAAATACTCGATATGCATAAATTCACCTTAAGTGATTTCGGTTTGCCCCAACCCGAAAATATTGATGATTTAGAAAATGAAACTAATTCTTTTGATGTAGCAGCCGAAAAATTAGAGGGAGAACAAAATGTAGCTTTATTTAACAGAGACCAAATAGAAATTTTAAATAACATATTAAATGCCGTAAATGACAATAATTGCACAAGTAGATATTTCTTTGTTGACGGTCCCGGGGGAACAGGGAAAACATTTCTGTATAACACATTGATAAGTATTTTAAGGGGCCAAAATCAAAAAGTTATAGCTGTAGCTTGGACGGGAATAGCAACTACTCTGTTAAAAGGTGGTCAAACAGTTCACTCAGTATTCAAGTTACCAGTGCCTGTAAATGACGGATGTGTATGTAGAGTGAAATCAAATAGCAAAGCGGGTAAATTAATAAAAGAGGCAAGTGTAATAATCTGTGATGAGGTAACAATGATACCAAAACACGCACTCGATGCAATAAATTTATTATTACAAGATTTGATGGATAATAAAATACCATTTGGGGGAAAAATTATAGTTTTAGGTGGCGATTTCAGACAGTGCTTGCCAATAGTCAATTACACAAACCATCGAACTGTAATAATTGAAACATGTGTTGTAAAAAGTCATTTATGGCCACTATTTACAAAATTTTCATTAAAACAAAATATGCGCGTAAATAAAGACGAAAAAGAATTTTCAGAATATTTATTGAAAATAGGCAACGGTGAAAATGAAATTGTCAAAATTCCTGCATATTGCGTTTCCGAAACATGTCTAGCAAATGAAATATTCGGTGAAGATGTCATACAACCTGAAGATATTTATAAATTTACAGATAGAGCCATTTTAGCACCAAAAAATGATGACACAATGATAATTAATGAACACGTATTAAATAAAGTTGTAGGGTCATCTAGAGTATATTTAAGTGCTGATTCTTGTGAATGTGATGAGATAAACAAAATTAATTACCCCGCCGAATTATTGAATGGCCTAACACCAACCGGAATGCCTCCTCACAAATTGGAGCAATAGTAATGTTATTAAGAAATATGAATCCCAAGCGTGGTCTGTGTAATGGAACAAGGTTCATAATAAAAGACATGAAAACTAATTATTTAGATGTAGAAGTTCTAACAGGACAGAGTGCAGGTAGCCGGCTCTATTTACCACGTTTTGATTTAATTACCGAAACAGATTTACCATTCACCTTGAAACGAAGGCAATTCCCAATAAGATTAGCTTTCTCAATGACAATAAATAAATCCCAAGGCCAAACATTTAATTATGTAGGAATAAATTTAGAAAATCCAGTCTTTTCACATGGCCAATTGTATGTTGCGATGTCAAGAGTAAGAAGTTCAAACAATTTAAAGATAAAATTGCCAGATTCAAATATTATTAAAAATTCAAAAGAAGGATTCACAACGAATGTAGTGTTTAAAGAAATTTTAAATTAAACAAGTTTAAATCATTTAAAACAAGTGACAAATTTGAAATATGAATATGAAAGAAATATTTAAATTGTATTAAAATTAATTTAAAAACTACCGAGCAAAATATTTAATGTTAAAAGTAAAAGATATTAAAATCATGTTAAAAAATACAATATATGTCCAATTACATTTTAATCAGTAACATAATTATATAACAAAAATTTCTTATACAAGTTTATAAAAATTAAATCATATTTTAAAAATCAATTATGAGAAAGCAATAAAGATCAATTTAAAGTATAAAATAAAAGTATGTAGATATATTCATAATAAATTTGAAACGCAAATTAAAAATATGTAATAATATAAAAAGGAATAATATGAATTAAATATATAAATTTAAAATGTTAAATTATACAAGTAGAAATCAATGAATACAATTTTAACTGACTATGAACGAAATAGCAATAAAATGTAAATTGTATTATAATTAAATTAAAAACTATTAAGCTAAATATACAATTTTAAATGTAAAAGATATTAAAATAATGTCAAAATGAACATGAAAGAAAGAAATATTTATAATATCTAAATTGTATTAAAATTAATTTAAAAACTACCGAGCAAAATATTTCATGTTAAAAGTAAAAGATATTAAAATCATGTTTAAAAATTCAACAATTACATTTTAATCAGTAAACTAATTATATAACAAAAAAATGTCATATTATTTATATGTTTATAAAAATTAAATGATATATTAAAAATCAAATATGAGAAAAAAAGCAAGAAAGATCTATTTGAAGTATTAAATAAAAGCATGTAGAAACATTCATAATAAATTTGAAACGTAAATTAAAAAATATGTATGTAATAATATATAAAGAAATAAAATGAATAAATTGAAAATATTAAATTAAACAAGTAGAAATCTTTGAAAACAATTGATAAATTTTAAATATGATTATGAAATTGTATTATAAATAATTTAAAAACTATTTAGCGAAATATTTAATGTTAAAAGTATAATATATTAAAATCATGTTGAAAAGTACAATGTACAATTACATTCTACTCACTGAACCAATTATACAACAAAAAAAAAATATTAAGTACATGTTTATAAAAATTAAATTAATAAAATATAAAAATCTTATATAAGAAAGCAATAAAGATCAATTTAAATTATAAATTAAAAACATGTTGAAACATTATTGATAAATTTGATACAAAATAATATGAATGAAATAAATAAATTAAAACATGTATTATAATAAAAAAGTTATTATGATGACAATATTTGATTTGTTAAATATAATATAATATACAATATATTTTATATACACTGCATGTAATTAATATAAAAATGAAAAATTTTTTCAACATGAAAAGTGGTTCGTAAAATATTGTAAAAGATTAAAACAAAAAGAACTTAAGTCTGATAAAACCATTGCGCCTTTTACATATTTTACGGACCTTGCCAAAATGAAGGTATAATAAAAAGAATAATTGTAAAAGGCAATTATTTATAAAACTAATTATTATAAGTATGTAATAAATTAAATATAAAGCAATCACAATCTAAAAAAATGAAAATGTAAGAAATATTATGATAAAAGATAATAAAAAAATACTCACAATGAAAATCATAAATAAAATAAAAAGTATAAAGCAATGGTTTAGTATTAGAAAAAGTTTCTATAACGTCTAAAATCCTGGTTTAGTCTATGTGTTACTAATATTTTAAAAAAATATATGTACATTACAAATTTTATTTTCTGATGAAAAGGTCCCTACATCTAATGGTAAAAAGGAAACTTATTTTATATGCAGGTTTATATAAAAAATATTTATTGTTTTTTACATTAAAAGACAAATATAATAAAATTATATTTTATTCCATTTATTTTCCCTCTATTTGGTTAAAGAAACATTCTTTTATTATAATACAACAGTCATTAGTTTGCATTAATATTTTTCTTTAATGTAATAGAGCTTAAACAATACTTCTGTCAATAATTTTTAATTAATACCATCAAAAAGAAAGACGTTATACGAAAACTATCTAATACCAGGCTTAAGTTAAAACATGTTGCGTCTCTCTATAATATGTATTAGAAATGTGACGTTAAACAAAAGTATATAATAAATCGCAACATGTGGGCGGGCCAGTCTACCATTGTACCTCAAAATTCATGCAACAGAATATAAATCCACATTTATTTGGCAATATACTACATACTACTACAAAACCGCAAAGTATGGTAAAAATTCCATCTACTGCTGGTGGGTTTTGAAGTGTTATGTAATTAAGTCATTGTCACTGTTGTATGATTTTGAGTAACAAGATTTTCATTTAAAAAAACTACAAAAGTACAAATATTAACTGCAATTTATTTGGTAAGAGTACATTCAATTTATATTTTTTTTGTTTTAAATTACATTTTTATGTACATAATGTGTACCATATTATCTATAATTCCTTGGTAGACTTGGCAAGACAATGACTTGTTACATAATACTTTAAAACCCTATACCAGTGGTATTTGGGATTTTTGCTGTACTTTGCTTC
Organism: Stenolophus ochropezus; assembly: GCA_035578165.1. Taxonomy (NCBI): domain Eukaryota; kingdom Metazoa; phylum Arthropoda; class Insecta; order Coleoptera; family Carabidae; genus Stenolophus; species Stenolophus ochropezus. Next base: position 5,973,584 of record JAQOWZ010000024.1, on the reverse strand, counting down.
AATATTATAATAGCCCGTGGTTAAAAAAATTTAAAAAATAAATAAGAAAAAATAAGCTTCATCAAAATTAATCGTCACAAATTGGCTGGCTAAAATGAAGCAAATGAAGCACAAGACATTATAAAATAATAATAATAATAATAATAAAAAACCACAAAGCGATCCAATAAAAGAAAAATAAGAGAGTAATAAATCGCAAAAGTATGAAAGTGTGTAAATGTTTGTATGAAATCGAGTTGCCAGGTTATCAAAATTTGTATTTTATTTTATATGAAAGATTATACAATTTTAACAATAATAACTACAGTTAGTAAACAAATCGTATTCTTTTAATATTTTGTTGAGTTGAGTGACATATTTCTATAAATTATCTAAAATGTAAATGAAATTTTTATTAATATTATTATACATTCATATTTTTAAATTATTTAATTTATTTGTATTAAAAATTATCTGGCAACTCAAATAATTTCTAATAAAAATTAAAATATAATGTCAGAAAACTTTTTCAAAATTATATATTTCTTAAAAAAAATGTAGAATGATTTGTTTAACTTTTGTAACTAATTAAAAGTTAAATTCATAGTATATAATAAAGATACACAAATATCAAAAAAATTTCATTTGATTCACATCGATATAATATGGTATGTTATTATCAAGTTCTGGGAAATAAAATTTTTGTATTTCATATTTTTAGATAATAAAAACCGAAATCTACACTGCATTATGGCTGTAAACTATGTCGAATATAATAAATATGGGATACAAGTATACCAGTATTTGGACAATTACTTATGTGAAATCGTAATACCGAAGTTTTTTCAACTGGGGCGAACATTTTTTTTTATAAAAAAAGTGTTTGAATGTTTACATATTTTATATAAATTAATAATGTTCCTTTTTAAAAACAGAAAACTGGATCGATCATACCCTGGGATAAAATCTACAAGTTGAATGTTTCTTCGTTAAATATTTCATTCATTTCAATCACAAGAAAATAATTCAATTTTAATCGAAGCATATAGCATATTTTAATTCAAATGATAAATGAAATATAGTAGTTTATATTTTGATGTCAGACACTGAATCCACTGTAAAAAGGAGGTAACAATTAAAAGAAAATAATCTTCCTCAATTATATTAGTCTTTATTTGTAGAGGACAGGAGTTTCACCAGAATGTCTTTTTGAAATACTTGTCAACAATAATCTCGACTGAGAAGCGATATTGAATATTTTGGAACCGAACTTTGAAACCTATTCGCTGACAATTTTCCTGCCATTGGAAAAACTTCAATATTATAGACAAATTTTAATAAGAATGGTAAATACATTTATATTAAAAAAAACATCTTTATTAATTATTATTTTTTATTTAACAGAATGCACAACGCTTTCATCACTGGCAGAATACTTCTTCGAATTATCAAATAATTTATTAAACATAGGTAATATTTATTTGTAACTAATTATTAATATTTACTCATTAAATTTTTTTCAGACAAAATATACAATAAAGTTACTACATTAGCTGAAAGAACAATTTCTCAAATATTGCATTATAAATTCTACATGAAAAGTTTGCAGTGTTCAAATAAAGTAAGTCAAATTCTTACTAAAGTTCTTTGCGGCCATAATATATTTTATCTTATTTGGTTATAGATTATAGATACTTAGCCCAATCCGTCTGCGACAAAACGCTCATCCTTTATAGATGAAACAATTCCAATATATTTAAATAATGTAAGTCATTTTTTTACTACTGATATATCTCATTATTTCAAATTATTCTTTGTGTATAGTGATCGTCTTTTGCTAACGTTTTTTGGACGGTTTTCCGTTAGCATTTACAGGGAATCCTGGAGACTGATTCGTCCCGTCCAGAAGCTTCTTGCTGTATAACTTATTGACATTATTATATATTGTAATGTTTTAATAATTTATTACTTTCCTATTTTGTGTATCTAAGTTATAATTAAACATTTGTTTAAGACGTTGTTATTTTTTATTCTTGATTGTGAAATGTCCCTTTTGCACTCGAGAATGCAAAAGCATTTCGCAATCAAGAATCAAACATTTTTTAGAAAACTAAATTCCAAAATTAGTTAAAATGCGAAAAGAAAATTTTGACGTTTATCAAATCAAATATTTTTCACAGCTGACAGTTAGTTGACAGCAGAAATCAAACAACTGTTTTAAATTATATCATTTTTTAAATGAAATATTTCAATACTTCATTGTATAATACTATTAAAATGATAAAAAAAGTTGCAGTTTGTAAAAGTCTTTTGCTTTTGTTACAATAACTATTTAACAATTTTCAAATAAAATATTGGTAAAAAATATGGTCCGTAATGCATATTCAAATTTTCCCGCCAAAGAATAATGGCGGTACATCAGCCAATTCTATATTTTCTTTATTTGGAAAGCTAGACCTTAATTTTTTAATTTTGTTACCTCAACCAAAACCACTAATTCTACCTATGCCACTAATTTGTTTGATGTGAATGCACCTTCAATTTTCATTAATTATAGGGCACGAGAGCACCGTCAACCTGTGCCCAAGCCTCAGCTCAATTCACACCATTCTATGTTCTCAGTTCGCACTTATTTCAGGCGGAAAAGAAGTGGCAGAAATTTAAATCGACGGCATTGGCGGGTTTTGTATTCATTCCATTCTGCCTCTGCGATCTCTGTGTGGTTTATCCATTGCACCTTTTAGTGTTTCTTGTGTCAGTATTAGTTGTTGTTGATTTTGTTATTGTTGTTGAGTTTGTTATTGTTTTTGTATTCCAGGACGCAATAGACACTAGCCAAATCATATATCACCTCTCATTCTCAATAAAGAACAAAAATAACAATAACGAACTCAACAACAATAACAAACTTAACAATAATAACAAAATCGACAACAAATAACTAACACGAGAAACACTTAAAAGAGCGCAATTGATAAACCACACATGGAAATCGCAAAATGGAATGAATACAAAACCCGCCAATGCCGTCGATTTAAATTTCTGCCACCACTTTTTCTCTTCCGCCTGGATTGGTATGAAATAAGGCAATCATGGAATGACGTGAAATGAAACAATCATAGAATGGTCTGAAGTGAGATAAGAGGGACAAGATCGACATTTGAAAGCAAATTTTATTAGTAAGTTTTAAATGATTTATTAAACGTAAAATAGTATAACAATGTCAGTGAACATTAAATCTATATAAATACAACTTGTTTTCGATGGAAGAGTATATTTTGACTTTTATTTAAATTTCCGCCACTGGAATTCTGTGAAATGAGATGAGAGGCTTGGGCAAAGTCGACGGTGCTGCTCTCGTGCCCTACACATGGAATAAAATTAGTTGTCATTTATTAATTATGGTACCTTTGTTACCGACATTCCGATAAATCAATGACGTTTGCAATTTCATTCTATACAAATTATGTTCATATTTGTTCTTAGGAATAAAAAAGTAAGTAGAGAACTGGACAAAGCTTCAATATAATGTATTATAATTTATAATTGGTTATATTTAACTGTAAATGTTTGCTAGATGACATTTACTTTAAACGTCAAATTTGAAAATTCAATATAACCTCAAATTTTAAAAATATTTTAGTAGGCTGTATTTATTTGGAAAATGTGAATGCAAACTTAAACTTATTCATATTGGTACCAAATAAACAATCAAATTTCATAGTAATTGAAAATTTTAAGTGGTGTTCTGACAGATATAGAACGAGAAAGAAATGTCTAAACAAAGATAGAAAATATGTATGTTCAATTCATCATCCCAGCAAAATAGCTGGATAAGTTTGATCAGTTCGAGATCTGTTCTAGGTTACTTCAAACGTACTAAGTAAACAGAATTAACATATCAGGTTACTTAAAATGTTACAAATAAATATGGTCTATGACATCAAATATTATATATTTTTTTACAATACTGTATAGTTGTTAGCATTAACTGAGTTTGCATGCGATCATTGTTAAAATTAATAAATTACATTGTTTTCTTGAATATAATTTGGTTTGATTGACACACGATTTTATTAATTACAAACATTACATATTAATCTGTTCATTATACACTGGGAGTATATAAAAATTCTTTTTATCATGTCCATATGTCATAATAATCTTTTAACAGCAATTAATTTATAAAGTCTTGTATACGGAGCTTGGGTGGAATTTATTTATAAAATTTTGATAATATAAATAAAAAGAGGAATAAGAAAAGTTAGAGACTCATACGTGCTTTAATAGAATTACTAAAAATAATTTTCTTTTCCTGACTCTATTCTAAACACTCTGAATACATTCATTTTTGCTCCTTCTATAAGTTCACTGTGCGCTAATTCGATCTGTCAATCGTAGGTCACTACCACAACAAGGGGACAAATAAAAAATCAGAACGAAGCAGCTCGGGCAAACATTCACTCTAACACAGCATTAGAAGAAAACAATGAAGAATGAACAATTTATAACTTAATAACAAATTTTATTAACTAAAAAAAAAAAAATATTTACTTAGTAACTTATTTACTAACTTGTACGCCGCCCACCACTTCTTAGTATTCTATAAAAAAAATTTGTATGAGTTATAAAAATATATAAACATGTTGATGTTTCTTCCTTACTGTAGCATTGTGGTGGGCCCAATATGAACGGCCACGATTCCGAAAGCCACGGTAATTTCTCTGGCCTCGGCCGCCACGGTAATTACCATTACCTCGAAAATTTCCTCGGCCACGAAAACTTCCACGGCCGCGGAAACTTTCGTGACTTCTGCCGCGAATACTTTCTTCTTTCTTCCTGTCATCGTTTTCCTTCCCGTCCTTCTTCCCGTCCTCCTTCGCGTCCTCCTTCCCGTCCTCCTTCCCGTCCTCCTTCCCTTCCAATGTCTGTAACTGCCGCCTTAATTCTTTCATATAATTTTCAGTTTCTTTAATTTCTCTTTTTATGTCTTCCATTGTACCTGCCGTAGGAAAATATAAATCTATTAATAACAATAAGTAATAAATTATAATTTAAAATAATTACTTACTCTTTTCTTCTTCCATTTCTGCTGCACTACGATCGTATCAAATTTTTTTTTTCAATAATTACTAATAAATTTTATTTGTACCCATGGCAATATTTTTCAAAAAAAATATATATATGTGAAATTAGTTCCTATTTTTATTGCTATTATAATGAAAGTTTCGTTTAAGAAATACAATTATACACAAATAAAACATCACATCAAATGTACAATTTTTATTTTAGAAATTTTGACGTTTCCCATTTATATAAATATATTATTATTAAAATACTTTTCATAATATAAATACATATTCCACCAAATTTTAATTGTTAAATAATTTCACGTTAGTGAAAAAAATTTTGGAATCGCAGTCGCCGGTTTTTGGTCATCCCATACAGGTCAAACCATTTATGTAATAATTTAAAATTTTATACCATTATATGTGGTTTCATAAGGAATAGTGCCTTTTTGAGGTCTCATATTTTTACCGTGCATACTTTTGCGTAATTAAATTAAAACTGAGCCAAAGTGTAACTTGACACAGAAGATCCAGAAACCATGTCTAAATTTAAGAAGAATTACTGTCATCGCTGGAAAGTGAGATCATTCTACACGGCTAATCATGCTTTAACTTCCATTCGTTTCATATCTTCGAACTTCCCTTCAAAATGGATCATTTAAAAAAAAAAATATAAAAATGTTTATCACTATTTCTTATTGCACTACACAAAATTATTGTAATCGCTGGAAAACTTGTAAAGAAAGAGATGTTGTTATCATTTATTTCGTACATAATTCTCAGTAATATATTTTGCCAGCTGTCAATGTCAATTTAATAAATTAAATGTTTCCTACAAAAATTAAACTACTCTTTTGGAAAGGACAATTGGAACCACAAATGGAGGTAATAACTAGATATTATAGCAAACAAAATTTCAACATTCTACTGTTAATCTTTTCTGAGTTATGTTAAAAATTCAAGAAAACACTATAAGCAAAGTGCCCTTTTGGCAATGCCGATTGCAATAAAAAAGGGAGGTGCTAAACTAGATGTTATAGCAGTCCTATATAAAAAAAATTAAGAATTTTATGGCCATTTGTTTTTGAGACATACGTACGTTTTGTCACGCTGAAACTAGGCAAAATGGATTCAGGGATGGTCAAAATGAATATTTCCGTTGAAAACTCAAAACCGAAAATTTTCGCGAGTACAATACTTCCTTTTACTTAGTACAAATTGAAATGAAAATGTGTGTTCGTGTTTAGTACAGCATGTCCTTTATAAAAATACTTATACTTACGGTTAGATTTCTATGTATTTTTCTAAATGAAAACTGGTAAATTTTAGGCCTATAAGATATTCGACGTTACTATAAAACGAAATACGAAACTTAAAAAAAAACGACAAATTATAAACTCTAGAACTAAATAATCGTTATAAAAAGACTTGATTTTATTAGTAAATATACGGAAGTAGGTAATATTTCTGTAAAACTACATAAATAAAGTATGTGTTTACGGATTCGTTTCTACTTTATTTATTAATTACAACCGTGAAATGAAATCAAAACTAAATGTGTATTCTAAACGACACGTTAGTAACAACGTAATGCTTTATGGATGGTGTAAGTAAATATGAAGATATTTGTTCCCTTTTCTGTTGAATTTTTTTAATTGAATAAAATTACAATGAGGAATGTGACTAAATTTTGATTTTTATATATGTAATACAGAAAAAAAATCCATATTTTTTGTAAATTATTAAAGATTTAAGGAGGGGATGCTGCGACATCATCGTGGCCGAACCGTAAAAGAAGTTAGGTAGGCGGTTACTGTAAGAAACAGTCTACCTAGTTTTTGTAAATGATGAAATTGCTAATAACTTTCTTCTTACAAACAATTGTTTAGTTTTTATTATTACAATGAGAAGTTAGGGTGGTTAGTTGTTATATTTTAGAACTTATGTACTGAAATTTAATTATAGTCACATACCCCATTTGTAATTTAAATAACGCGCGCTTCTACAAAATTCTTCTTATTGTGCTTAGAGTACAGAGAACAAAACATATGCATTCATATATATTTAAAATGGCTAGGTATTCAAAACTAGAATCTTCAAACACCGTATTGCTCAAATCCAGAATTCCGTGTCCCAGAATCTTCAAAACAAGAATGTATGTATCCTCGAATCTTCAGTCCCAGAATATGCAAATCTAGAATCCATAATAGTACCCAAGCGCGTCGCTAGATGGCACAAAGCTACTAATGCTGCATTACTGCCACCATAACTGATACGGACGAATAGTGAACTGCTGTTTACCCGTGCATTTAAAAATAATATATAGTTGTTCCAAAAATAAAATTTAAAATCCGAACCCGATTTTCATAACAGTAGGGTACTGTAAAGTGGCTATTTATATTAAAACAGTTTAGTTTAATATTAGTTGACAGGTAACGTATGTAGATAACCATAAAAAAAAACAAAACCGTACCAATTGCAAAAATAATAAATGATGTAATGTTGATGAAGCGGTCATACAAGTAAACATGCTTTAAAAAGCAAATATAGTCATTAACAATCAAAAATTGTATATAAAGTATTATGTATTCTTCGGCAAGCGACCAAGAACTGAAGATTATAGTAATGTGATAAAAAATTATAGCGATGGACAAAATAGATTACACTTCCAGTGAACAGAAGAACATTTAATTCCTTATTATATATCATTGAAGAAGACTATATAACAACAACTGTTTTTGCAAGTAGTTGACCAAATAGGTATTTTGCAACATCAGAATCAAATATGTAGGTAGGTTAGTGTATGTGTATTATTTTATATTAATTTTATTCCAATAGATTATAAATTTTCAGATCAATTTATAATAGATTTGACGTTGATATATAACAGGTTCGAGACAAGCGGCCGAACATTTAGTTTTCAAAGTAAAACATTTTATAAAATGGCCCTCTGGTAATTATGATGAGGTCGTAAAAGATGATTTTAAAAGAATATCCAGATTTAGGAGTTATTGACTGCTTGTACGTATACCCGAACCTAACGAATTAGGTACCTCACTTCAATTCAAAGTATTTGAGAGTGTAGTATTATTTTAAATACTTACAGTGCTTTATGCAGTATATATTCGCAACAACATGATATAATTGAATTCGATTTAGAAAAGCAAGCATATAGATGAGTAAACGTAGATCATGACGGAAGGAATATGGAATGGTGCAACAGAAGAGAAGAAATTGTGCAACTTTGCCATTATAATACATTTATATATACTTTTCATCAATAAATAATGCATATTTTACAAAATCATGTGGTATTGTGTATTATACTGTACAAAAAAATTAAAAATATATTCTTTACACGGTATTGATGTACAGTCGTCTTTTCAACCCGTGTCAGACGGTGAATTGTTTTACAATGAATATGAGAAGATTGTAGTAATATTAATTATTTAACACATTATTGAAAAAAACTGTAAAATTATTTACCTACAAAAATTAGTAAGAAATAAAAATAATATACAGGCACATATTAATTTATTTAAATCCATAATACATATCACTCATATTGAAATTGTTATTATAATTGTTCATATTGTTAGATATTGTAATAAATAGTTATTTAAGATACAATTGCAAAAAGACAATTAATTGTATTCCTGATTTTATAACACTCGCGTTATAAATTTAACCACTAATGCAATTAAGTATGACTTTTTGCATTTGTATCTTACAACATTTTATCTACGATTGCGCAAATTTGAGCAGAAAACTTATTTATATTGTGACACTAATGACAGTAAATTATTGCTAAGTCCAAAATCTTAAGTAACCATGATTTTTATAACAATTGTATTTATAAGGAAAAAAGTGCAATAAAGTATCAATAATGATGTACTTTTTGAACGATCGTAGATAATAGTTATTTATGATATAAGTGTTAAAAGTGACATTTTATGAGTGAGTGGGGAAGTTTGAAACGAGGCGAAGCCGAGTTTAACAAACCCCAAGAACGAAATAAAATCACTTTTAACACAAATATCATACACTATTTTTCCTACGACCACAGTTATGTACCTATTAGTAAATAAAAACTAAGCATTAGAATGACATTTATGACAGGTCATGATGTATTTGTTATGAACAACTGAACATAAGACGTGTTAAAAGTAAATTTGTTTTTTACTTTTAACACGTTGTCAATGGCAACGTTTTAAAAGTATTTACTGTGTTATAAACTGTTATTTTTAACTTGCTAAGCAACCGTTAAAAATACTATTTTTAACAGTGGTCGTAGGAAAACAAAATTATCAAACATAATAATTACTTTCACTCTTCCTAGGTTAGGATAAACTGACAGTTCACTAGTTAGTTATTTTTGTCGCAAGCAGATGCAGGGTCGTAGGTATTTTTCTCTCCTGCAGATTGGGAGAATTGAGAGTGCGCGCATGTATTTTTCAAAATAAGACGAAAGTCGTACATGTCATACAAACAATTATATCGCTTGTAGCTCGCGAACAAAGTAATATTTATATAAAATATTTCACTAATACTAATTAATCAATGCATATTTTTATATTCTTCACTTCAACAATGATTGATAAAATCACAGATAGAATTTTGAAGTTTTCGCAACGCTATCTGTTACCTTTGTTATTTTTATAATATACCCTAAAAGTTATATAATTCATATTGAATATGTATTACGAAATATAAACAGTTTATAGACTACGTCAATAAAATTATGAGTAAAATATATTATTTTATAATACACGTATTTATAATAATAAAAATAAATTAAAAATACATCATTTGATATATAAAAATTTTATTTGAGAGTTAGTATACAAAAAAAAAAATGTTAATGGGATAGGAAAAATTATGTATTTAATATTTATAAAAAATATATATTATTTACTATTATATATATGGTAACTGATTCCAAATTTGTAAAAGTACACATGTTGGTGAATCGGAAGACGTAGCATGAGGAATTCAGTTGTAAATTCGTAAATGCCAAAATTTACAAAGTAAAATTCTGCATTTTTACCTCCCGCAACCCTAGTAAGGAAGGTATAGGATCGTGCTGAAAATCGCATATCTAGATGTTAATGAATAAGCGCGTTTCAAGGGCACTGTAGTCCGATAATAACATTTTCACGATGTTGTCTTTATGAGTTTGTGTTTCTAACAAAAAAATTGCCAAAATACATTTTTTCGCAAAATATGTTATCAAAAGAAAATATTTAATTAGAAGTAATTTATTGTAATAAATAATAAAAAACTCTAATTACAATAATAAAACATTCTTAATTTTCTTCAATTTACAGTCTAGGTGTAAAATAATAGTATATTCGCTCGTCGTGCAAACTTCCATGCTCGCCACACAAAGTATCACTTTTACTCTTAATAACACAATATACTATTATTTTACACCTAGACTGTAAATTTAAGAAAATTAAGAATGTTTTATTATTGTAATTAGAGTTTTTTATTATTTATTACAATAAATTACTTCTAATTAAATATTTTCTTTTGATAACATATTTTGCGAAAAAATGTATTTTGGCAATTTTTTTGTTAGAAACACAAACTCACAAAGACAACATCGTGAAAATGTTATTATCGGACTACAGTGCCCTTGAAACGCGCTTATTCATTAACATCTAGATATGCGATTTTCAGCACGATCCTATACCTTCCTTACTAGGGTTGCGGGAGGTAAAAATGCAGAATTTTACTTTGTAAATTTTGGCATTTAAGAATTTACAACTGAATTCCTCATGCTACGTCTTCCGATTCACCAACATGTGTACATTTACAAATTTGGAATCAGTTACCATATATATAATAGTAAATAATATATATTTTTTATAAATATTAAATACATAATTTTTCCTATCCCATTAACATTTTTTTTTTGTATACTAACTCTCAAATAAAATTTTTATATATCAAATGATGTATTTTTAATTTATTTTTATTATTATAAATACGTGTATTATAAAATAATATATTTTACTCATAATTTTATTGACGTAGTCTATAAACTGTTTATATTTCGTAATACATATTCAATATGAATTATATAACTTTTAGGGTATATTATAAAAATAACAAAGGTAACAGATAGCGTTGCGAAAACTTCAAAATTGTATCTGTGATTTTATCAATCATTGTTGAAGTGAAGAATATAAAAATATGCATTGATTAATTAGTATTAGTGAAATATTTTATATAAATATTACTTTGTTCGCGAGCTACAAGCGATATAATTGTTTGTATGACATGTACGACTTTCGTCTTATTTTGAAAAATACATGCGCGCACTCTCAATTCTCCCAATCTGCAGGAGAGAAAAATACCTACGACCCTGCATCTGCTTGCGACAAAAATAACTAACTAGTGAACTGTCAGTTTATCCTAACCTAGGAAGAGTGAAAGTAATTATTATGTTTGATAATTTTGTTTATCTACGATCGTTCAAAAAGTACATCATTATTGATACTTTATTGCACTTTTTTCCTTATAAATACAATTGTTATAGAAATCATGGTTACTTAAGCGTTTGGGCTTAGCAATAATTTACTGTCATTAGTGTCACAATATATAGTTATTTTTTATACAAGACGATAAAATACTATTTTATCGACAAGCAGAAAGTGTTAATTCACGAGCGATATAATCGCGAGTGAATTATTTTTCGCGAGTCGATAATTTAATTTTATCGTCGTGTATAAAATTCTATTTTTTTCTATAGCAGGTTTTGAAGAGAAAAGAATTAGAAAAATTTAATTTATATTTAAGAACAATTTTAAAATGTCAGTAGTGTGCGTTGTTATGGAAATGTACTTCTAATAAACAAAAGTTAAAGTACTTTATCTACCCTTGCTGTTAAAGTGTTACTTTATCTACCCTTGCGGTTAAAGTGCTACTTTATCCACTATTTTGAGTTGATAAAATTACACTTTAACATCTGCTATAGAAAAAAATAAGTTTTCTGCTCAAATTTGCGCAATCGTAGATAAAATGTTGTAAGATACAAATGCAAAAAGTCATACTTAATTGCATTAGTGGTTAAATTTATAACGCGAGGGTTATAAAATCAGAAATACAATTAATTGTCTTTTTGCAATTGTATCTTAAATAACTATTTATTACAATATCTAGCAATATGAACAATTATAATAACAATTTCAATGTGAGTGATATGTATTATGGATTTAAATAAATTAATATGTGCCTGTATATTATTTTTATTTCTTACTAATTTTTGTAGGTAAATAATTTTACAGTTTTTTTCAATAATGTGTTAAATAATTAATATTACTACAATCTTCTCATATTCATTGTAAAACAATTCACCGTCTGACACGGGTTGAAAAGACGACTGTACATCAATACCGTGTAAAGAATATATTTTTAATTTTTTTGTACAGTATAATACACAATACCACATGATTTTGTAAAATATGCATTATTTATTGATGAAAAGTATATATAAATGTATTATAATGGCAAAGTTGCACAATTTCTTCTCTTCTGTTGCACCATTCCATATTCCTTCCGTCATGATCTACGTTTACTCATCTATATGCTTGCTTTTCTAATTCGAATTCAATTATATCATGTTGTTGCGAATATATACTGCATAAAGCACTGTAAGTATTTAAAATAATACTACACTCTCAAATACTTTAAATTGAAGTGAGGTACCTAATTCGTTAGGTTCGGGTATACGTACAAGCAGTCAATAACTCCTAAATCTGGATATTCTTTTAAAATCATCTTTTACGACCTCATCATAATTACCAGAGGGCCATTTTATAAAATGTTTTACTTTGAAAACTAAATGTTCGGCCGCTTGTCTCGAACCTGTTATATATCAACGTCAAATCTATTATAAATTGATCTGAAAATTTATAATCTATTGGAATAAAATTAATATAAAATAATACACATACACTAACCTACCTACATATTTGATTCTGATGTTGCAAAATACCTATTTGGTCAACTACTTGCAAAAACAGTTGTTGTTATATAGTCTTCTTCAATGATATATAATAAGGAATTAAATGTTCTTCTGTTCACTGGAAGTGTAATCTATTTTGTCCATCGCTATAATTTTTTATCACATTACTATAATCTTCAGTTCTTGGTCGCTTGCCGAAGAATACATAATACTTTATATACAATTTTTGATTGTTAATGACTATATTTGCTTTTTAAAGCATGTTTACTTGTATGACCGCTTCATCAACATTACATCATTTATTATTTTTGCAATTGGTACGGTTTTGTTTTTTTTTTATGGTTATCTACATACGTTACCTGTCAACTAATATTAAACTAAACTGTTTTAATATAAATAGCCACTTTACAGTACCCTACTGTTATGAAAATCGGGTTCGGATTTTAAATTTTATTTTTGGAACAACTATATATTATTTTTAAATGCACGGGTAAACAGCAGTTCACTATTCGTCCGTATCAGTTATGGTGGCAGTAATGCAGCATTAGTAGCTTTGTGCCATCTAGCGACGCGCTTGGGTACTATTATGGATTCTAGATTTGCATATTCTGGGACTGAAGATTCGAGGATACATACATTCTTGTTTTGAAGATTCTGGGACACGGAATTCTGGATTTGAGCAATACGGTGTTTGAAGATTCTAGGGATTCATACATTCCCTTTAAAATTTTACATAAGAAACATGTTGACGATGTGTCATTATTTAAATGTAAAAAAAAAATACAACTCATCTCTGGTTTATGAAAAACATACAAAAAACGGTTGACGTTTACTAACTGGTACGTAACTATCTTCAAACGTAAGGCAGAGTGCACATTATACTCGCGCATTCTCAATTCCAGCGAATATCAATAGGTATGGATGTTACCGCCATTATCATATACTCAGTTATGAAAGGTTAATTTTAAGGTAGTTTTTTTTAATTTATGTAAACCCTCTGTCTGCATACACTCAGTTAGGTCAGGTTAGCTTTAAATTTTTTTTCAATTAATATAAACCCTTCGTCGGTATAACAGGTCGGACGTAGAGAGGTTAGATTAGGTTGTTTGAATGCCACTGATATTCGCGAGTTCTGGTGCTTGTTAAACGCGTGAAGTTAGTTATGTACGTAAATTTTTAACTGTTGTAGATATCAAGGAAATTAGAATTTAAAATACGCAATTATTTTAGGTGATTTTATTATACTATATTTACATTTCATTTTCAATCTGACAAGAAATAAAATTAAATATCGTTAATGAAAAAACTACGATATTACAATACAATCAAAATTATCTTTCACGGAATGAAATTAGTAGTCATTTATTATGATGGTACTCTAGGTACTTATGTTACCGAAATTCTTTCATTATTCGTAGAAAGAGATGAAAAGTTTCTATCTACATTAATTCCAAAGATTCACGACTTTTATTTTAAATATTTCATTCAGTTTGTTCTGAATAATTTTTAATTGTATATTTGTTACAAACACATGAAATAATGGGTATAGTAATCTATTTTTGTACATAGTAATAAAGTTTTATGCATTTTGATCAAATATTTCATAATTTTATTTTCAATAATAAATATTATAAAAGCCCTTTAGAATTACTCTGAAGATTCAGTTTTTTTATTTTCACATCATATTGGTGATTTGGAAATAAATAAAACAACACTAGCGCCACCAATTAGTTTGGCATGTCGCAATGTAACCAAAATATTATTATGTTCTTGTTTTAGCTTTGAATATAAATTTCATTTATGCCTAAAAATAATATTTTAATGTTTATACATATAAAATTAAATATAAAAATATTTAATTGTTGAATACTTATATCGATTCCTTCTTTAGCAGATGCAATAATATTCGTCCGATATACACAGAAACAAATTTTACAAAGACTGGTTTAAACGGTATTGTTAAACCTATAAAAATTATGTGTATATATTGCTTAAAAACATAGATGTATTAATTCAAAAATAATATTGTATGGTAATTAATTTTATAAACAGAGTTATTGTTATCTTTAATACAAGAATACAATAATTTTAAATAAAATAATAATTTATTGATGAGTGAAAAGTGTTGATAGATAATTAAATCAAAAATTTGTTTTATTTACCAAGGCAATCTTAATTCATTTTCTAAAAAACTATAAATTTTATTTAATTAATATATCGTTAAATATAAATAATTATGAAAGTAATTTTAATTTATAGGAAGCCTTTTTAATTTTTGAACTACTTATATTCTAAAGCTTTTAGCGCTAAAATAAATAGGTAAAGAGATACAGAAGTATGAAAAAAATAACATTGAAATCGCTATGTGCCACTTTTCATTTCTACACCCGGTACCTATACAACTGTGCAATAAAACACGGAATATAGGACTATAATATGGGATTTCAAAAAATTACGAATACTTTCTCTCCTGATGCATTTAGAGCAAAACTACAAAAGTACAAAGAGGTTCAAATTTCAATTCTACATCAAATAATATCATATCTGATGGAACT
Source organism: Stenolophus ochropezus (assembly GCA_035578165.1). Taxonomy (NCBI): domain Eukaryota; kingdom Metazoa; phylum Arthropoda; class Insecta; order Coleoptera; family Carabidae; genus Stenolophus; species Stenolophus ochropezus. The sequence goes on along the minus strand of JAQOWZ010000024.1, from coordinate 5,958,009 downwards.
GCACGTCTGTAGTATGAGATATATTAAATAAAAAATGTATCTTTTGCGCTAAAAATCAGACAGTTACGGAAATAAAAAAATATTTACCTGAGAGTTTATTATTGTTATTATGTCATTATAATTAATGTTTTCTGACGTGCAGAAATGACAAATATGTTTTACGTCGGCCGACTTTTTTTTTTAATTCTTTATGTATGTTATTAAATTACTGATGAAAATTTCCGATTACAAAACGGTTAGATTTTACGAAATTCTATGATATTTTAAAATGAAATAAGATGATTTCTCATAAGTAAATAGTGCAAAACAAAGCTTAAATTATGATTACATTTAATTTATAAAATTTAAACTTTGATCACTACAATCATAAGGCATGTTTTAATTAAGTTAATTTTTAATAACAATGATAAACGGAGATATCCTCAAAGTTTCCTACGTGACGTCACATATCCCCTCTCCAAAATTTTATTAATGTTTTTCTCCGGAATTATCAATACTAGAGCGATTTAAAAAAATACGGGTATTTTATTTTTTGTACAGAACCATAAAATGGAAAAAAAGAAATTAGGTCATATATACCATTAAGGTTTACAAACAACACATTTGATTATATCAACTAAAAAACTTGTAGTAACTTCCTTAAATGTAAGCAAAATTACTTTCAAGTGAAGCAAGTAATCTACTTTGTTGAATAATAACTGTTTTATTAAGGAGGTATGTCGGTAAATATTATAAATTCTTCTTCAAATTATTATAATTTGTTCCCCAAAATTATCCATTCAAAAGGTTTGTTCGTTAAATGCAATAGTCTAAAACGAAGTGAAAATTTTGAGTAAGATAATAGAAGAAAATGTAATCAAATTTTATAAAATTTTAATTTTGATTATATCAACCACAAGGCGTATTTTAATTAATCCTTTTTTTAACAAAAATGAACTTGTAATTAAGGTTTACAGCCTAAAAATTTGATTATAGCAATGAAAAATTTGTCTAAGGTATACCGTGCTTGGTATTAATTGAAAGCACTGGACAAGGGCTTAGCTTGCAAAAATGATAAAATAGTCCCATGTCGATCGGCTTTTGTTTTCAGCGAAAAGTTGTCAGAAGTATGTTGTGTTTGGTATCGTATGAAAGGAGTCGATAAGAGCTGGCTTGCAGAAATCATAAAATTTTTGATCGGCTTTTGTTTTTGTGAAAAAATATCAGAAGTATGCCGTGTTTGGTATCAAAAGAAAGCACTCGAGTAGGGCAGCCATATTGAAATAACAAAAATTTGCCAGGTCGATCGGCTTTTGTTTTTTTTGCAAAATTTGTCACAAGTATGTCGTGTTTGGTATCATATGAAAGGTCTCGTCGAGAGCTGGTGTACAGAAATGAAATTAGACGTCAACTGTAAATATTTCATTGATGCCGGAGGCCTAGTGAAGCTCAGCGTAGCTGAGCCTTCGCTAGTCATATACTATTTTGATAGATTCACTATATATATATATATCTATATTTGGATTCATCTCGAGCATCGCAAAAACTTTGCTCACGGGTACAGGTCAAACCATTCATGTAATAATTTTAATATTATTTTATTAGATGCGGTTTAATGAGGACCAATCGCTTTTGGGTATCCCATATTTTTACCGTGCATAGTTTTTGTGTAAAAAATGGAAAACTAAGCCAAAAAGGAAAACTGGAACAAAACTGAAAAAAATATCCTAGATGCCAGGTTTAAATTTAAAAAGAATAACTGTGTCATCCGTCATTTTTGACAATTCAATATGAAACTTTTAATTGATTTATTTTGAAAATGAAAAGAGGTATTGTAAAGGTAATTATATTTTTACACATTATAATAGTGAGCGAAATATATACAAACACACTGAATATTAAGTGTGGTGTATTTAAAATATTTAATTTTATGACGTTTGACGTTTATCATCTGTTGGGTCAGTCAATCAAAAAATTCGTGGCACAAGTTTTATATTTTCAAAGAGAAATATACAGAAATATAAAGTAAACTATGTACAATACACTTTGTGATGTAAGTATATTATTTTAAATTTGTTTCGTTGTATTTAAAGATGTATTTTCATTTCAGTTACAATTTTTAATTGGTTATCCAAAAAAGAGTATATTTATAGAAGAGAAATAACATAAAATTACTAAAAATAACACTACTGAAGTGTAACTGGTTATCATAAAAGTGCATTGTACATGATAATTTACGGCAAACTTTATTTACAATATTTAAATCTTCATGACATATGACGTGTCCAAACGTCAGCTCTAATCAAAAAATCATCTTGCAAGTCTTGTATTTGCTTGGAGAAATATATAGTAAAATTAGTTTAAAAGTAAAATTACACTACATTTTATAATGTAAGTATGTAATTTTATATTTTCTTGAATGTATTTAAAATGTGTTTTCATTTCAGTTATACTCGTAGTTATCCAAACAAGAATATATTCATAGAAAAGAATAACATAAAATTATGGATAATAACACTATTGACAAAAATTTAATTATGGAAATCAAACAAGGCGCGTCGTATTCAGTCATAAACACATTTATTTAAAAATACTGACAAACCTTTCCTTCATACCCCCTTGGAAGAAATGTTTAATAATTTATTGTACAATAATTATTTTCAATTATGTATCTGGATTATATTAAACTGTAAGTAACTGCATTTTATACATTCTTTATGTATTCTTTCATCAAATTTCAGATGAAAGTATTTGATTACAACAACAATTAGATTTTTAAAATTTCTATTGTATTTTGTTATGGAATGAGATGATTTTTTAAATGAAAACGTATACAAAAACAAAGTATCTATCCAATTATTCAATTATCATTGATATTTCAAACAATAAACATTTTCTGAAACCAAATATTAATTGAGAAATGCTTTTGATGACATGTGCTCCCAGGTGAATGGATTGCATGAAAAGGTAGCTGTTCTTTTTGTAAATTTTCAAAACCCTAAAATCCCATTGTTAATTGTTAAGGTATATTTATAATATTTTTATAAAAAAAAATATTGTGTTCTAATTAAATTTATTAACAAGTTTCCTTGAATTAAAAAATTTACACTTAACGGTCACATTCAGTAATCCGAGTCTATAACACATGTTTGAACGCATCCAAAATAAAGTTGTCAAATTATCTTGTCATTTTGACATTGCTGAAAATATAAGTATGAGAATGTGTTATGTATTTAAAATCAATAAGACTAGATATTCATTTTGCTGTATTATCATAAAGAGAATGAGTAGAAAGTAGAAATCAAAAAATAAAACCGTATTTAAAATTTCATACGATAGACAAATTCGCAATAATTCTATATATTCTGCAATCAACTCTTTCATTGTAGATGTACATATGTACCAATAGAATTAGATTGGTACAGAGAAAATATGACAATGATTATTATAATGAAAATGTTGTTGATAAGAATCAATGGCTACAATTTTTATTGTAATCAAGCTATGCGTTATGGCTTGAAAACTGAAAGTGAAGCGAGATCAGTATTTCAAGTTTCAACTAATATTTTATACATGAAAATGGACTTGTTATGTTATAATATTATCTAACCAACAATACTTAACATGAAAATAGTAACGTTAAAGTCAAGAAGTCCGACAAATATTACACAAAAGTCCACTTTTTAAAGCACATGCTTTATATTACGGTTTGACATTTCATTATTCGTAGAGAGACATAAGAAGTTTCTATCTACATTTATTCCAATGATTCACGACTTTTTTTAAATATTTCATGCAGATTGTTCTAAATAAGATTTAATTATACATTTATGTTACCAACGCATATTTATATATATTATTATATTTATTTCATAACATAATTTTTAATAATAAATATTATAAGAGCCCTTTGTATTTACTCTGGAGATTCAGGTTTTTTTCTTTTCACATCATACTTGTGATTTGGAAATAAATATAACAACACTATCACTATTAGTTAATATAATAATAATATTTTAATTCATATACATATGAAATATGTATATAATATAAAAATATTAAATTAATTTAATAATTATATCGATTCCTTCCTTAGCAGATGAAATAAAATTCTTAATTAGTGCCATCTATGTGATTTTTTAAACTATTAAAATTATTGATTTTCTCAGATGTATACAGAAACAAATTTTACAAATACTGGTTTAAACGGTATTGTTAAACCTATAAAAATTATGTGTATAAAGGTGTTCATTTTATTTTGTCCACTATTGCTATCTCGAGAACTATAAGAGCTACAAGGTCAGTTAAATTAGCAAACAATTTCTAATTTTCAACACTATTAACATGAGACAAACTAATTTTTTTTAAAACAAGTGGTTCTCAATATACCTGTCCTAACTTTTTTATTTTAAATGTGAACCTATTTTTGCATTTGCTTATTCAATAGAGAATATTATTTTGAATTCAATGATATAATATTATCATACCCTAACATAACGATTTTTTTTTGAGAAAGATGCATCTGAAGTTTTATATTAATTTGATTAAAATATGACAATAATAACAGTGCCATGACGGAAAAAACCAAATACAAGTCATTGTTTAACCTGGAATTAGAGTGCCTTGAATTAAATATGTGAAGAAAAGTATAATGAATGAAATAAAACAGTTTATAATTTTTATTTTAATATTTCATTATTTTTTTAATTTTATTTTTATTTCATTTGACAGTTATGATCACTTAACAAAACCAAGTATTCAAAATATTGCGAATACTCTCTCTCCTGATATATTTAGAGCAAATATACAAAAGTACAAAGTTGTTCATATTTCAACTCTACATCAGATAAAATCATAACCGATGGAACCGCACGTCTATTGTATGATATATATTAAATTATAATATGTACCTTTTTTCGGCAAAAATTAGACAGTTACGGAAATAACAAAAAAATCTATCTGAGAGTTTATTATTGTTATTATGTCATTCTAGTTAATGTTATATTTGATATTAATTATTAATTTTGTAAAATTCTGAAATTATTTTAAAAATGTATGTTTTCTATATAAATGTTTTCTGGCTTGCATAAATGACAAATATATTTTACATCGACCGGTTTTTGTTTTTCAAATAATTGTTAGAAATATGTCATGTTTGGTATCAAATGAAAGGTCTCGTTTAAGGCTGGTGTGCATAAATGACAAAAATGTTCCATGTCGAACGGCTTTTGTTTTATGCAAAAAGTTGTCAGAAGTATGTCGTGTTTGGTATCAAATGAAAGGTCTCGTTTAAGGCTGGTGTGCATAAATGACAAAAATGTTCCATGTCGAACGGCTTTTGTTTTATGCAAAAAGTTGTCAGAAGTATGTCGTGTTTGGTATCAAATGAAAGATCTCGGAGAGGGCTAGCGTGCAGAATTGACAAAAACGTGCTATGTCGATCAGTATTTGTTTTTTTGCAAAAAGTTGTCAGAAGTGTGTGGTGTTTGGTATCAAATGAAAGGTTTCAATGAAGACTGGTGTGCAGAATTAACGAAAATGGTCAATGTCGATCAGCTTTTGTTTTTTGCAAAAGGTTGTCACAAGTATATAGTGTTTGGTATCAAATGAAAACTCTGGGTGTGGGCTAGCGTGTAGATATGATAAAAATGTTTCATGTCGATCGACTTTTGTTTAATGCAGAAAGTTGTCAGAAGTATGTCGTGTATGGTATCAAATGAAAGGTCTCGGTGAGAGTAGGGGTACATAAATGACAAAAATTTTTCATGTCGACCAGCTTTTGTTTTTTGCAAAATATTATTAGAAGTATATCGTGTTTGCAATCTAATGAAAGGTCTCGGTGAGGTCTGACGTGCAAATATGAAATAATTGTTTCATGTCGATCGGTATTTGTTTTTTGCAGTGACAGCGGAGCTCTAGGGAATGCTCGGCGTAGCCGAGAATTCGCTAGTCATATACTATTTTGATAGTTTCACTCTCTATATTTCTATATATATATAGTTGGATTCATCTCGAGCATCGCAAAAAGTTTGCTCACGGGTACAGGTCAAACCATTCATTGAATAATTTTAATATTATTTTATTAGATGCGGGTTAATGAGGACCAATCGCTTTTGGGTATCCCATATTTTTACCGTGCATAGTTTTTGTGTAAAAAATCGAAAACTAAGCTAAAAAGTATAACTGGAACAAAACTGAAAAAAAAATCCTAGATGCCAGGTTTAAATTTAAAAAGAATTACTGTGCCATCCGTCATTTTTGACAATTCAATATGAAACTTTTAATTGATTTATTTTGAATATGAAAAGAGATATTGTAAAGGTAATTATGTTTTTACACATTATAATAGTGAGCGAAACATATACAAATACACTGAATGTTAAATGTGGTGTATTTGAAATATTTAATTTTATGACATTGACGTTTATTATACGTAAGGGTACCAAAAATATAAATAGGCTATTATAAATTGTAAATATAATATATTTTGTTATAAATCAGTACATTTTAATGATTCGTACATATACATTCCAATAAAAACGTATTTTAAATAAAAAAAACTAATTCCATTTTCACTTTTGTTTGAGAACTGCTTTCAGCCATTACAGGTATATTTTAAAACGAGAAATCTTGAGAAATACGGCGAATTAAAAGGTAATATTTGTATTATTAGGTGTATTAATATAAAACTTTATTTATCTATATGTTTTCTTTTCAATTAAAACACTTTAAATTACAAAGTTTTGTATAACCGGCAATTTTGACAGTTGCTTCCGGGGCTCATCAAGTGACGGATAGCTCGGTGAAAAAGGCTATTTTTTCTAATATTACAGCGAGATATTGTATGAGAATTATCACAAATCATCAGTAATACAATGTATTTTAAGGTATGATATAAATTTTTGCATATTAATACTAATTTTTTCTCATTTTTATTTAGTTTTCCTAACCTGTATGAACTCTGGCATATCGAGATGAAATTTATATGAAATAAGGCTATTCGTTGGATGAAAATCATTATTAAATGTGGAAATATAACGTATCCTTTAAAATGAAACCAGAAATTTTGCACGATATTATAAAATTTAACAAAAATGCCGTATTTGACACTTGAGTTGGAGACACGACCGAGTTATCTGCTTGAAATATGACATTTTTACTAAAATGTATAATGAAATATTGTACGAAATCATCTCTGTTACAAGGTACTTCCATATGGAATATAAATATTTATATATTAATAGTTAAATATTTCATTTTTTAGATGAGACTATAACCTACACGTACTCAGATACACAATGGTGAATTTTTAAATTAATTAAAACAATTCGTTGGGCAAATATTGTTAAAATGAATGAGTATATAATATATTCTTTAAAATAAATTCACAAGACTATTCCAGAAAGTATTATTTAATCAAGAAAACTCCATTTCAAAGTCGATTTAGAATCTCACTTTTAAAAATTGATTTTTGATTACTATTCAAACACTAGCAAAGGTAAATACATACTGTACAGTATTCTACCCTTATTATAAATACTTTTTTATCTAATTTATACATATTTTAGAGAGCTAGACAATGGATTTTGTCTGATTACGTGGAAAACCTGAAAACCCTTTGCTTCATACCGTTTTGGAGGGAATTGTTCAACAGTTTAATGTACAATAATTAGTATATAAATAAATGATGTATCTGGACCTTATTAAACTTTAATTAATTGCATTTTACACTTTCTTTACGCATTTCTTGACATTTCTGATAAAAACATCTGATTACAACAGAGATTACATTTTTCAAAATTCTGTAGTATTTTATAATGAAATGAGATGATTTCTCAGATGTAAATGTTTACATAAACAAATTATCTATCCATTTATTCATTTGTAACTGATGTATGAAACAATAAACATCTTTTCAAACCAAATATTCATATTCTCTTAGTCGAACTTGACTGTGATTGTACTGCACAAAAATTCATGTTTTCATTAAGAAATAATGCAAAAGAACGTATAAAAATTGGTTACTTTATCTACAACTAACAGGCATATAAATTTTCAGTTATGTGTGAGTAGTTCATATATACCTCAACAGATGGCGCCACAGGATCACTTAAATTCCAAAATAACTATTCAAATTGTATTTATTATACTTTTATAATCATTTATATTCATATTTATAATAAAAAATAAATTATTAATAACAATAACAATAGTTGTAGATAAATACATATATAATTCAGCTTCATAAATATATAAATGAATATAGCAACAGAAAAACATGAATATAATCATGTTTTTTTTGGCAATATAAAAATGTATCAGTTTATAATTTTTGGTATGTTATTTCACATTATTTATATTTATAAAATAGATAATTATTTTCAAAATAATACATTTTTATATATTCTTTAACTAACTTCATACTTATTGTGTCAAGTTATGACATTTAAGTTCTGTCAAACTGAATGTATTGTATGAAAATACAAATATTGTTAAGATATAATAAAAATACATAAAATTGGGTTAAACGTATTATTTTCTTTTTTTTCGGTTTTTGTTTTTGCAAAAAGTTGTCAGAAGTATATCGTGTTTGATATCAAATGAAAGGCCTGCAGAATTGACAAAAATGTACTATGTCGATCGGCTTTTGTTTTTTGCAAAAGGTTGTCACAAGTATATCGTGTTTGATATCAAATGAAAGGTCTCGGAGAGGGCTAGCGTGCAGAATTGATAAAAATGTGCTATGTCGATCGGTATTTGTTTTTTGCAAAAAGTTGTCAGAAGTGTGTGGTGTTTGGTATCAAATGAAAAGTCTCGTTGAGGGCTAGCGTGCAGAATTGACAAAAATGTTCCATGTCGATCGGCTTTTGTTTTATGCAAAAAGTTGTCAGAAGTATGTCGTGTTTGCTATCAAATGAAAAGTCTGGGTGTGGGCTAGCGTGTAGATATGATAAAAATGTTGCATGTCGATCGACTTTTGTTTAATGCAGAAAGTTGTCAGAAGTATGTCGTGTATGGTATCAAATGAAAGGTCTCGGTGAGAGTTGGGGTACATAAATGACAAAAATGTTTCATGTCGACCGGCTTTTGTTTTTTTGCAAAATATTATTAGAAGTATATCGTGTTTGCAATCTAATGAAAGGTCTCGGTGAGGCCTGACGTGCAAATATAAAATAATTGTTTCATGTCGATTGGCATTTGTTTTTTGCACTGACAGCGGAGCTCTAGGGAATGCTCGGCGTAGCCGAGAATTCGCTAGTCATATACTATTTTGATAGATTCACTATATATCTATACTTGGATTCATCTCGAGCATCGCAAAAATTTTGCTCACGGGTACAGGTCAAACCATTCATGTAATAATTTTAATATTATTTTATTAGATGTGGTTTAATGAGGACCAATCAATGATTGATTCACTATCTATATATCTATATATATATATATATATATATATATATATATATATATATATATTTTAAATAATCATGCGCATCAAGTAAATTTTGCTCACGGGTACAGCTCAAACCACTCATGTAATAATTTTTAATTTTATTCCAATAGATGTGGTTCATAGGGGAATAGAGCCTTTTTGGGGTCTCATATTTTTACTGTGAGTGGTTTTCGTGTAAAAAATCAAAAACTAAGCCAAAAAGGCAAAGTAAAACAAAAGATCCCAGATGCCATGTCTAAATTTAAGAAGAATTCTGCTTATCCGTCACTTTTGACAATTCAATATGTACATTTGAATTGATTTTTTTTTAAAATGACAACATATATCATGAATTGAATTATATTTTCATACATTATATAAGTGAGCGATATATATAAAATTAATATTTTATGTTAAATCATTTGTATTAAAAAATTATATTTTTTATGACATTTGTGACGTTTGTCAATCATTAGACTATAATTTAAATAATGATGTAGCAATTTTTGTATTTTATCGAAAAAATATACAAAAATATTAGTATGAAATAGGCTTAAAAGTAATAATATATGTAGCGCAATCAGTATTGTAAGTACATATATGTGATTTTATATTGTATTTGTTATTTTTAAAAATATTTTTAAATTTCAGCTATAATTATTGAATTGGTCAAGTTATACAAAGTCGAATATATTTATAGAAATAAATAATATGTAATTAATTATCATAATAGTGCATCTTCATAAATAGGAATATATTTATAAGAATAGAGATATTTATCTACATAAAAATGGAAATAAGATGATATAAAAAGGATATGAATACTGCATTAATGTTTAAAATTAAGTCGAATAAACAGTTCAGTGAGATGTTTTTTACATTTAAAAAAGAAAACTTTTAAATTCTGGGTCGATAACATGATTGACAATTCTTGTAAATTGGAATGTAATTCATTAAAAATCTAGAAAAAATTTTGAAGATAGAATATATTATATTTAAAGACCTAACCTTGATATAATAAAGAATAACTATACAATATCTACGAAATATAAACCTTTAAATAATTTCCATATATAGACTTCATTTTATTACGATATGTAGCTACGGAAGTAGATATGAATATAATATTAGTGTAAAACTATTCAAGCAACAAAGTATGTGTTTGCATAAATATTTATGCTTATAAGTTATATAAAATTATCAATTACAGATGTGAAATTAAATGACAACTAAATCTTAATTATAAACATAACATTTACAGCAACGCAATGCATTGTAGATGAAAAAGTTTTCATTTTATATGAGTATAATAATTTTATTATAATACTGTGTATATTAATAATATTTATTGTAATTGGCAGCCAATAATGTTGTGAAATTGAAATTTGATGTTCAAATAAGGCGCCCTTTCGTACAGTTCTTCTTATTTTACTAACCTATAATGCACTCTTTATCATGATTAATATTTTGATGGTAAATCATCTCATAAATTTTATCAACACATGTTTTGTGTAGTGTGGAACAAGAAAATGGTAAATACGCAATTAAACTTTAAACTCAGTTATATTATATTCATTGTGTATTATTAGTTAAAACAACTTTCTAAATAAGCTACAAAATCATTTGAGAAAAGTAATTTAAAGAATAAAGAACTTCTGAAACGTTTCTATAATAATTATAAATTCGAAAAATACAGAAATATCGGCGGAGAAGATAGGAAAAAGAAAAAAGTATGTATTTGTATGTATATCAGTTATATGTTATAAACTTTTAAAATTTTAGATAGGATATAGGTTAGCAGATGTGACATTATTTAATCTAAAAATTATATATTCCTCCTTTCATTGAATAACTGTTCTTCATAAGGAATCTCTGGTTTATGAGAAATACACGGATTTCTACGTGAAATGATTTACATTTGAAGTTTGGAACAAAAAAGTATGAATCTATTTCAATATTTTTCCATTTATTTATATTTATTATCAATTACAGCTATAAATTTGATTCTTAAACAAGTTCTTCATTTTTAACAATTCTACATACAAAGAAGCAAAACTTATTGTTTATCGAATACAATGTACCGAAGATAGGAAACGTTTCATTTAAGGTGAGTATATATTTTAATTTATTTAATTTTATCGTTTTCTTTAAATATTGTTATATATTGTTATAATTACAGTCAGCCGGTACGTTTGTGTGAACAAGAGTAGTCTTAACCATATAATTAATAATTAATTTTTATTATATGGTCTTAACAGGATGATGGGTTTATCTCACAACCTCAGTGTGCGTTGACCCTTCAAAGGCTGTCTTTATGTAGGCTGTTTATTTGTATCATTGAAATCCAAGTACATTTTGTCATAAAACAAAGGCTGACAACCTACATATATTAGTAGAATATAAGAACATTTTACTATAATACAAGCTTCTCTTCACCTGAAAATCTGTGCCAGTTAAATGCAAGTAAATTTTTAAATGAAACTAGCACTATTCCATTTAAGATCGCTGTGCCAATTAGTCAAGATATACAATCCGTAACCCCGTTGAAAAGATTTTGAAAAGAAGTAAAATTCCTTCAAAAATCAATCAGTTTCAAACTCCTGTTATGAAATCTAATCATACAGATGATCAGTAAGAAATGATAGGCACGTGACCTGCGTAATTCCTAAATTTTATTCCTTGTTATATTTATACCGTTCATTCATTATTTCATTTTATTGTCTTTATTATTTGCGTTTCCTAATTACATTTTAACAACGGTTAATTAATTTAATTAATTAAAAATGAATAACATGTTGTTACATTTAATATAAAATTACTAAAATAAAATTTCTGATTAATAAAAACTCGCAAGCCCGTGAACTTTAATTTAAAATTTTTTTCCTGGTTCCTGGAAGCATAATTATTATATTGCCCTTAAAGAAAATTTCTAGTCACGTGACAATATCACTTGCTTTTGATCATTCTATATAAATATTCCAAGTAATTTTATTATTGCATATACCTATAAATTATTAAATCTGATTTTACAATATACTGTTACTGAATTATCTAAAGAATATTGTTAAACTATCGGTAACTAATATTTCGTATTTACCACAACGTCCTGTCGTTATTACAGATCGTTTACTTTCCGGCTTTTATTAAATTATAATTTTATAATTAGGCATGCTAGGACAAACAATTTTTGTTTTGTTACTTGATTGTTCTTTCACTTTGTGTAAGGCAGTTATGTTTATTGTTCTTGCAATATATCGACTTTCTAATAAACTGATAATAATTAAAATTTCTGAACTGCAGAATAATTAAAAAAAAAATAATCCCGTTTATTGTGTCGCCTAATTTGAATCTAAGGTGAGAATTCATATTTAATATCTATTATTCAACTATAGATGATTTCAGGATTAAATAGTCATTGTTTTTTGTATTATAATTATTAATAAAATGAAATAAATTACCACAATTTCTATATACCTACATACATTGTAATGCTGGACAAGTATTTTAATTTTTATTTTACTGTAGGTGTGAAAATAATCTGCAGTTGCGAGACGATAAGAGGGGAAGAATATATCTTCAAGATAGAAAAGAAAGTGTTCCTGTTCGAAGTTGAAGCCTGACGTATTGCTGATAATAGTAACACAAGCCTGACGTATTGCTGGTAAAAGTAAAACTGAAAATAACAACCCACTCAAAACCTGTAAGTTTTTATATTAATTCCTGTAATAAAACAAGTTAAGCAAAATACCAACTAAAAGTATAAATAATCGCCTTAAGCGTAAACAAAGATACGAGAAAAATATAGATAACAAAAATTGCTGTAGTAATCCGGATAATGTAGTAGAAAATGTTTATATAAATCGTCAGGTTAAGTCAGGCAATGCGGGAAAATTATTATTACTAGAACACAGTAAAGATGGTGAAGTAGAAAATAATATACAAACGGGTAATTTAAATACAGGTATTGAAACAGTTGGCAATCATATACAGCTAATAGAACGTGATTATAATACTTTAATAAATCCTGCTGGATATTTAGAAGACATTCATATAGACTTTTACTTTTCGTTAGTACGTTCAGTAACTGAGTTCGACCCTCAGCCCACAGTGTATGTAGATGCTCCAGACCGAATAGTTGCAATTGAGCAAGGAGCAAGACACCTACAAATTTTATTCGTGCCAGGTGCAAATACTGGGAGCGTTGGGCATTGGGTTACAGCATATTATGACGGATTAGAAATCACAATTTACGATAGCATGAATTCCCAAAATTTAACTGCAGGTGTTAAATTGTATTTAGAAAGATTATTCCCCTATAGTCCCACAATTAGATTTGCAAAAGTTCAACAACAGACTAATACTTATGATTGCGGGTTGTTTGCGATAGCTTTCTTTACAAGTTTAATACTTAACCGTAATCCAGAGAATGAAACTTATGATTGTAATAGACTTAGATCACATGTTTTACAAATGTTTCGAACAAGTAATATAACAGCATTTCCAGTAAGTCGTCAGCAGCAATTAAGAGAAAATTATTTAAAACGTAAGGCGAACGAAACGGGCGAAGAACGAGCTATACGTCTAAGAGAGTCCGACAAATATAATTTAAAATATAAATCCAATGAAACTATAGAACATAAAAAAAATCGTATAGAAAAACAAAAAGAAATAAATTCAAATTATTTCGCTCGCGAAACGTCACAGCAGAAAGCAAATAGATTGGAAACACTTAAAATAAATTTTAAAAATTATGTTCAAAATGAAACAGTAGAACAAAATACTGAAAGATTAAAAAAATTAAAATTTAATTTTAGAGAATATTTAAGTAAAGAAACGGTTGAACAAAAAAATAAACGGTTACAAATACTTAAAACAAATTTCAATAATTACATACAAAATGAAACAGCAGAACAAAAGGAGAATAGATTAGCAAGACTTAAAGGGAATTTTCAAAATTATTTACAAAATGAAACATTAGATAAAAAAACGGATAGGCTGCAAAAGTTAAAGTTTAATTTCAAAGAATATATTAAGAATGAAACTCCCGAGCAAAAACAAACACGTTTAGAAAAATATAGAGATAACTTTGATAATTTAGTTAAAACGGAAACTGTAGAACAAAAACAGAAACGATTAACGAAAAATAACATTATTAATAAAAATAAAATGAAAACGCGTAAAAACAAGGTTTCTGATGATACACAAATGTTAGCAAGGAGAGCATTAGGAGTTCAAATTGAGCCCCATTCCTTAGGAGCAATGAATGTTGTCTGTTCACATTGTTCCTCTGTTAATTTTTCATACGAAAAGCCCTCGGACGGCAAATTTACTTATTGCTGTCGGAAGGGAAAATTAAACGTAGATCATTTAAATGAGTTCCCTTAATATATTAAAAATCTAATGTTAGGTAAAGATTCAGATAGCAGAAACTTTAGAGAAAATATTAGGCAATACAATAGCGCGTTAGCATTCGCATCGTTTGGGGCTAAAATTGCTACGCCTCCAGGCAAAGGGCCCTACTGTTTCCGTATCCACGGCCAAATTTACCATGATTCTGCCAGCTCAATGTACCCTAAACCAAATGAAACAGAAAAATATGCCCAATTATACATAATTAATTCAAATGAAGCGTTAGAGAAACGAATGAACGTAGAGTATAATAAAAATTGTAAGCCAAATATCATGGGTCAATTAGATGTAATACTTAGGGAGGTTAATCCGTATTGTCAGGCGTATATGATGTTGAAAGAAGTAGAGCAGCGGGAATTAGCCAAAGCTAACCAAACAAATCAGTCGGTGCCAGAAATAAATTTGTGGATTGTAAATGACAGAAAAAAAGATAAACGTAGGTACAATATCCCCACATGTAATGAGGTGGCAGTTGTTTTTACGTCCAATGACGGTGAGCCACCAATAGATAGGGACATTTGTGTCCACCCAAAAGTTGGTGGTTTAGTTCGAATAAATCAGTTTAGTGAAAACTGCGACCCCATGTCCTATCCTTTACTATTTCCTCGCGGTGAATGTGGCTGGAACATGAATTCAAAACAAGCTGACGGTGTTAAAAAACAAAGTATGTTACAATTTTACATGAACAGATTAGCGGTTAGAAACACATTTAACCCATGTTTAGAAGCCGGTAAACTAACCCAACAATACATTGTAGATGCGTATGTTAAAGTCGAAGCCGAAAGATTAACGTACATTAGATTAAATCAGCCTACTCTCAGGGTAGAGCTATATAGTGGGTTGATGGACCACATTAATAATTTGGCAGACAATGAAGGTGGAAAAGCAGGCACCATGATTATTCTACCGTCTACATTTCAAGGTGGTAGTCGATTCATGCTAAAAATGTACCAAAATGCCATGTCTATTGTTAGAGAATTTGGCCGCCCTGATCTATTTATAACAGTGACATGTAACCCTAAATGGCCAGAAATTGTACAACAGTTGCGCGAGGGTCAAACCTCTGCAGACCGCCCAGACATAACCGCCAGAGTTTTTAACGGAAAAATAAAAAGTATGTTGCATGAATTTTTACATGACAATATTTTTGGGAAAGTTGTGGCATTCATATATGTAATTGAATTCCAAAAACGCGGTCTGCCTCACATGCATTTATTATTAACTTTAGATAGTGCAAGTAAAATCCGTAACAAAGATGACATTGACGAAATAGTTAGTGCAGAAATTCCCGACGAGGACGCAGAACCGGAATTGTACCAATTAGTTCGTTCACATATGATTCACGGTCCGTGCGGTATTCTAAACAAAAATTCGCCGTGTATGAACGAAAATAAATGTTCAAAAATGTTCCCTAAAGATTTTAGAAATGAAACACATGAAAACATTAACGGTTACCCCCTGTATAAACGGTCAAATAATAATGCAAAAATGTACATTCTTTGGAAAAATGGTTTAGTTAAATACACGGTAGACAATAGGTGGATAGTTCCGTACAATCCGTATTTGTTAAAAAAATATAGAACCCACATAAATGTTGAAATATGCGCATCAGTAAAAAGTATAAAATATATTTGTGATTATTTGTGCAAGGGGCATGATTGCGCGAGCGTCAAATTAGGACAACTTGATAAAAACAAAGTTATACAGTGGGATGAAATAAACGGTTATTTAGATGCTAGGTATGTATCTGCCCCAGAATGTTGTTGGAGGCTTTTAGAATATCCGTTGCATGACAAGTCTCATACAATAATGGAATTAGCAGTACATTTAAAAAATCAACAGGCGGTATTTTTCACTAACGGTCAGGAAAAAAAAAGCAGTTGAACGAGCAGCGAAAAAAAAATACAACATTAACAGCTTGGTTCCTACTCAATGAAATAGACGTTAATGCCCGGCAATATGTTTACATGGAAATTCCTAAATATTATGTATTTGCTAATAATGCATGGAAAGCTAGACAACGTGAAAAAAAGCCACCTATCGGCCGAATGATTTCTGTTAGCCCTAGAGATATTGAAAGATTTCATTTAAGATTAATTTTGGTACACGCAAAAGGTGCCACAAGTTTCGAAGACTTGCGTACCGTCGACGGCAAGTTATATAATACATATCAGGAAGCTGCCCGTGCATTAGGTCTTTTAGCTAATGATAAAGAGTGCGAAAATTGTTTAGACGAGGCTGTGTTGAGTAAATTTCCCAGACAATTGCGTGAATTATTTGCTTATTTAATTTGCTTCCATACATCAACCAATGCCCTCAGCTTATGGGAAAAATTTAAGCATTATTTAATGGAAGATTATTTATTACATAAATCTGACAAAGTTGCACAAAGTAAATGTTTATTAAAAATACAGGAAATACTCGATATACATAAATTCACCTTAAGTGATTTCGGTTTGCCCCAACCAGAAAATATTGATGATTTAGAAAATGAAACTAATTCTTTTGATGTAGCAGCCGAAAAATTAGAGGGAGAACAAAATGTAGCTTTATTTAACAGAGACCAAACAGAAATTTTAAATAACATATTAAATGCCGTAAATGACATTAATTGCATAAGTAGATATTTCTTTGTTGACGGTCCCGGGGGAACAGGGAAAACATTTTTGTATAACACATTGATAAGTATTTTAAGGGGCCAAAATCAAAAAGTTATAGCTGTAGCTTGGACGGGAATAGCAGCTACTCTGTTAAAAGGTGGTCAAACAGTTCACTCAGTATTCAAGTTACCAGTACCTGTAAATGACGGATGTGTATGTAGAGTGAAATCAAATAGCAAAGCGGGTAAATTAATAAAAGAGGCAAGTGTAATAATCTGTGATGAGGTAACAATGATACCTAAACACGCACTCGATGCAATAAATTTATTATTACAAGATTTGATGAATAATAAAATACCATTTGGGGGAAAAGTTATAGTTTTAGGTGGCGATTTCAGACAGTGCTTGCCAATAGTCAATTACACAAACCATCGAACTGTAATAATTGAAACATGTGTTGTAAAAAGTCATTTATGGCCACTATTTACAAAATTTTCATTAAAACAAAATATGCGCGTAAATAAAGACGAAAAAGAATTTTCAGAATATTTATTGAAAATAGGCAACGGTGAAAATGAAATTGTCAAAATTCCTGCACTTTGCATTTCCGAAACATGTCTAGCAAATGAAATATTCGGTGAAGATGACATACAACCTGATGATATTTATAAATTTACAGATAGAGCCATTTTAGCACCAAAAAATTATGACACAATGATAATTAATGAACACGTATTAAATAAAGTTATAGGGTCATCTAGAGTATATTTAAGTGCTGATTCTTGTGAATGTGATGAGATAAACAAAATTAATTACCCCGCCGAATTATTGAATGGCCTAACACCAACCGGAATGCCTCCTCACAAATTAACACTAAAAATTGGAGCAATAGTAATGTTATTAAGAAATATGAATCCCAAGCGTGGTCTGTGTAATGGAACAAGGTTCATAATAAAAGACATGAAAACTAATTATTTAGATGTAGAAGTTCTAACAGGACAGAGTGCAGGTAGCCGGCTCTATTTACCACGTTTTGATTTAACTACCGAAACAGATTTACCATTCTCCTTGAAACGAAGGCAATTCCCAATAAGATTAGCTTTCTCAATGACAATAAATAAATCCCAAGGGCAAACATTTAATTATGTAGGAATAAATTTAGAAAATCCAGTCTTTTCACATGGCCAATTGTATGTTGCGATGTCGAGGGTAAGATCGGGCAGTAACTTGAAAATTAAATTGCCAGATTCAAATATTACTAAAAATTCAAAAGAAGCATTCACAACGAATGTAGTGTTTAAAGAAATTTTAAATTAAACACGCAGAAATCTTTGAAAAAAATTCACAAATTTTAAATATAATCATGAAGGAAATTTTTTTTATTATCTAAATTATATTATAATTAATTTAAAAACTATCAAGCAATATAATTAATGTTAAAGGTGAAAGATATTAAAATCATGTTAAAAAAAAAACACCCAATGTACAATTACATTTTAATCAGTAAATTAATTATATAACAAAAAAATGTCAGTAATTAAATGTTTATAAAAATTTAAACATGTTTTCAAAATCAAATATGAGAAAGCCATAAAGATCAATTTAAAGTATAAAAAAAAGTATGTGGAAATATTCACGTCAATTAAAAATATGTAATGATTAAGAAGAATAATATGAATTAAATATATAAATAAAAAATTTTAAATTAAACAAGTAGAAATCATTGAAAACAATTGACAAATTTTAAATATGATTATGAACGAAATATTAATAATATCTAAATTGCATTATAATTAATTTAAAAACTATTAGGCAAAATATTTGATGATAAAAGTAAAAGATATTAAAATAATGTTAAAAAATAAAACTTATGTACAATTATATATTAATAAGTAAACTAATTATATTACTGAAAAATGTCATACCAATTACATGTTTATAAAAAATAAAACATATATTACAAATCGAATATGAGAAAGCAATAAAGATTTATTTAAAGTATAAAATAAAAGCATGTGGATACATTCATTATAAATTTGAAACGTAAATTAAGAATTTGTAATAATATAAAAAGGAATAATATGAATTAAATATATAAATTAAAAAAATTCAATTAAACGAGAAGAAATCATTGTAACAATTGACAAATTTAAAATATGAATATGAATGAAATATTTATAATATCTAAATTGTATTATAATTCATTTAGAAACTATCAAGCAAAATATGCAATGTTAAAAGTAAAAGATATTAAAATCATGTTGAAAAATACAACAATGTACAC
Organism: Stenolophus ochropezus; assembly: GCA_035578165.1. Classification (NCBI taxonomy): domain Eukaryota; kingdom Metazoa; phylum Arthropoda; class Insecta; order Coleoptera; family Carabidae; genus Stenolophus; species Stenolophus ochropezus. The sequence goes on along the minus strand of JAQOWZ010000024.1, from coordinate 5,938,304 downwards.
TAAACCAATTATATAACAAAAAAAGTACATGTTTATAAAAATTAAATTAATGAAATTTAAATATCTAATATGAAAAAGCTATAAAGATCAATTTAAAGTATAAAATAAAAGCATGATGAAACATTATTGATAAATTTAATACAAAATAATGTGAATGAAATAAGTAAATTAAAACATGTAATATAATAAAAAGTTATTATTATGACTATATTTGATTTGTTAAATATATTATATACAATATATATATATATATATATATATATATATATATATATATATATATATATATAATATATACAGGATGTGCAACGAAACGCGGAACATAAGATTTTATCATGGGATATGAAAAAATTGCGAATACTATGTCTTCTGATACATTTAAAACAAAACTACAACCGTAAGAAGTTGTTCAAAATTAAATTCTACATTATCTGAAATAGAATTTACTTTTGGACAAGTTGGTACTCTTATAGTTTTGCTCTAAATCTATCGGGAGAGAGAGTATAGGCAATTTTTTTAAATCCCATGTTAAAGTCCTATGTTTCGCGCTTCGTTGCATACACTGCATGTAATTAATATAAAAATGAAAGATTATTTCAACATGAAAAATGGTTCGTAAAATATTGTAAAAGGTAATAAAAAAAACTTAAGTCTGATAAAACCATTGCCCCTTTTACAAATTTTACGGACCTTGCCAAAATGAAAGTATATTAAAAAGAATTATAAAAGGCAATAAAATAAAACTAATGATTAAAAGTATATAATAAATAAACTAAAAAAAAAAAAATAAAGCAATGACAATCTTGACAAAATGAAAATGTAAAAAATATAACGATAAAAGATAATAAAATAATGCTTACAATGAAAAACATAAATAAAATAAAGTATAATGCAATGGTTTAGTATTAGAAACATTTTCCCTAACGTCTAAAATCCTGGTTTATAGTAAGTTACTAATATTTTCAAAAATATACATTTAAAATTTTATTTACTGATAAAAATGTCCCTACAGCTAATGATAAAAAGGAAATCTATTTTATATGTAGGTTTATAAAAAATATTTATATTTTTTTACATTAAAAGATCAAATTATATTTAATTTCATTTATTTACTCTCTATTTGATAAGACAATACAACAACATAAGATATTATAATACAACAGTCATTAGTTTGCATTAACATTTTTCTTCGATAATAAAAATTGTAATGGCATTTAAATTAAACCGCTGTCAATAATATTCAATTAATATCATCTAAAAATGAAGACGTTATACGAAAATTATCTAATACCAGGCTTAAGTTCAAACATGTTGCGTCTCTATATAAAATGTATTAAAAATGTGACGTTAAACAAAAGTATATAATAAATCGCAACATGTAAGCAAGCCAGTCTATCATCGTATCTCAAATCTCATGCAACAGAATACATATATTTTCGGCTTTAAATAATAATAAATAAACCCGCAAAGTATGGTAAAAATCTTAAATACCATTGGTGGGCGTTAAAATATTATATTTAAGCCATTGTCACTGTTGTATGAATTTGAGAAAAAAAGTTTTGATTTTTTATCAATTTTTTAAGTGTACACATATTACATCATCCATAACTACCTACTTTTACGATAGATTGGCAAGGCAATGGCTTGAATATAATATTTTAATACCCAATACCAGTGGTATTTGGGATTTTTGCTGTACTTTGCTATAAAATTATAGCCCGTGGTTAATAAAAAAAAATAATAAGCTTCATCATAATTAATCGTCACATACTGGCTGGTGGGTACGAAGCAAATGAAGCAAATTACAACATTATAATAAAAAAAAACCACAAAGCGATCTAATAAACGAAAAATAAAATCGCAAAAGTATGAATGTGTGTGTGTGTAAATGTTTCTAAGTAATCGAGTTGCCAGGTTAAAAAAATTTGATTTTAACTTTATCATGAAATATTACTTTTCTACAATTTTACCAACAAATACGTTTTGTAAACGAATCGTATAATTTTAATTGAATAAAATATTTGTGGAACTAAAATGTAAATAAAAATTTTATAAATATTGTTTTAGTTATATTTTTTAATTATTTAACTTTTTAATTTTAGAATTATCTGGCAACTCAAATAATTTATAAACAAAAAATTTAAATACTTTTTCATAATTATATTTTTGTTAAAAATATATTGAAAGATTTGTTAAACTAATGTAACTAATTAAAATTTAAATTCATAATATATAATAAAGATACACAAATATAAAAAATTCATGTTTCACAACGAAATATAATGGTATGTTATTATTAAGTTATAAAAAAATAACATTTATGGATTTCATAATTATAGATATTGGAAACTGAAATCTACACAGCCTTGTACCTGTAAAGTACGTCGAAGAAAATAAACATAGGATTCAAGTATATAATTATTTGGACTATTGCAAACACATATCTGAAATTGTAATATAGAAGTTCTTTCATCTGAGGCGAATTTTTTTTTTATAAAAAAGTGTTCAATGTTTACATATTTTTTATTAATTAATAATATTTCGTTCTGAATACAGAAAAATGGGTCAACTTCTGAGATGAAATCTACAAGTTAAATTTTCCTTCATTCAATATTACAAGAAAAGGATTAAATTTCAATCGAAGCATACGAACTATTTTACTCCAAATCAAATATATACTACGTTGATGTTAAACAACATTTGGAAAAATTTTAAAACGAAGGCATCATTTGAATAAAAATTATCTTCCTTTATTATATTAGTCTTCATTGTTTACAGGGTAGCAGTTTCACAAAAAATATATTTTTGGAATACTTGCTTTGAATAGCGAAATTGAATATTTTGGAACTTAAAATCGGAACTACTCTATTCGTTGACGATTCTACTACCATCAGAAAAACTATATTATTATTGACAAAGTTGAATAAGAATGGTAAATACATTTATATTTGAAGAAAAAAACATATTTACTAATTACAATTTTTATTTAACAGAACGCATATCTGTTTGACCACTGCAGGAAAATTTCATCGCATTTTAAAAAATTAAACACATAAATTTCTACATGAAATGAAAGAAACATTCTTCAAATTTTGCGTCACAAATTCTACGAAAAAACTTGCAATGTCCAAATAAAGTGAGTCAAAATTCATATTAACATTCTCTGCGGCTTTTATATACAGTATGTCTTCGGATCGAGTTGTAAAGAAGGAAAAGAATTTTATTTTTTATTTTACGAGAAAAATGTATTCCTGATAAAAGTTTTTGCATGTTCCAAAACTCAATTTTAACCTTTTCAAATTTTCTTTTAGTTTCAGAGAAAAGTCGAAAATTGTTCGACTTAGAATTTTTCTAATTGTAAGTCCCAAAAAACAAGTTTGCGTTGTCTTAAAAATTATTGTTAACATGACTTTAACTTTAGTTTCATAAATTTAACAGCAAAAATAATATAAACAATAACTATTCTACTCAATCGATTCACGGTTTGTTGAACGCACAATTCTAGTATTCGATGCAATTCTTTAATTTCTTTGAATTTCTTAATGAAACGCGAACTTGTTTTCTGCGACTTAGAAAAATTTTCAAATAAGTCGACCTATTTTCGTTTTTTCTCTGAAACTAAAAGAAAATTTGAAAAGGTTAAATCTGAATTGGTCTTTTGCCCACTGCTTCTTCGGAAAACGATCTTTCTTTATGGCAATTCCAATATATTTTAATAATGTAAGTGTTAATACCGGTTCGTTTCATTCTTTCACATTATTCTTTTTGTTTAGTTATCGTCTTTTGCTAACGTTTTTTGGCGGTTTTCCGTTAGCATTTACAGGAAATCCTGAAGACTCATTCTTTCCGCCCAGAAGATTTTTACTACATAGTTTATTGTTATTATTATTTATTGTAATATTTTAATAATATATAACTTTCCTATTTTGTGTATCTAAGTTATAATTATACATCTGTTAAAGAAAACTGATTTTAAATGCTTCAAATTTCTTTCTTTTAATACAATTTTCTTAAAGTTTCACTACATGTTCATTAAAAATGTATATTCTGTAAGTCAGTGATTAATTTTTAACCAGTTGTTAATTTTTTCTCAAATGAAAATAGGTAGCACTGGAGAAAATATCAAAACATCACTTGTAATGTTTGTTTTTATTTGTTAATAATTTTAGCAACTGGTTAGAAATTAACCACTGAGTTACAGAATAGGCCCCATTGTCAGTTTCTTACTGGCTGAGCCATTAATCTCTAGAAATGTCAGATTTAAAAAAACGCTTAAATACAATATAATGCAATTTGGTTCCTGGCAATATTAAGGAATAAATTAACTGCAAAAAGTACGTATATTATAAAATT